>JABXWE010025783.1:0-26946 GCA_014611495.1 Limonius californicus
TTTTTTTTTTTTAAAGAATCGTGGAGTTGCCATAGCAACTCCACGATTCTCATCCCACCCCGCTTACCTCGGATCAGCGCACGTAGCGCTATGCACGAGTCTAACATGCCCCACCCCCCCAACTATGCTACCGAGCCACTCCCGCTGCTCCAGAATTAATTAAAATTCTGGCCACAACGGGAGTCGAACTCGGGTCAACCGGTTGCGAAGCGGACTCTCGCCCACTGCGCCACCCGGTGCCATAGAAAAATACTTAAAAATCTAAACATTGATCTACTTGCAATCGCGAATAGGATTCTGTTATGCAACGTGGTGGTAAAGTTCCGCACAAAATTCATTGGAGCACATCAATTTTGTTTTTTAAAAGGAACTTCCTCTTCTATATTTTTTTGTATCGGCTTTTGTTTTTGCACTATGGCGTCATCAAAGTTTGTTTTAAATGACAGTCCCATTTTTTCTTCCTTATTTTGATAGATCTCCTCACCAATTAAATGGCGATATAAAATAATTGGTGCCCCACATAACAACTTTTTTCGAAAAAATACCCAACGGAAATTTTTTAATTGTCCACCATTAACCAGTAGGCAGTGACCAGCACGTGTGTAAACACTTTGTATTCCACGTTTAATAATTGGGCTGATACTTTGTATTTCTAAACGAATCCCACGCCATTAATCGTCTAAATTGTTTGGCCTGCCTACTAATGTAAACTCGCGATTTCACATGACCCCATAGAAAGAATTCTAGCGATGTTAAGTCAGGTGACCGCGCAGGCCACTCAAACGGTCCTCGCCGTTCTTTCTATGGGGTCATGTAAAATCGCGAGTTTACATCGGTAGGTCAAACCAGTCAGACGGTTTAAAGCCCTGGATTCGTTTAGAAATGGAAAATATAATAAATTAAAAATTCAGTAGTGTAACTTATTTATTTTGAAACACTAAATCATTTTTGTTGTGTTAGTACCAGGATATCAAATGCGCTAATATGTGTCTTGTATGTTTTCGAATACAATCATGGAACCAGGATATTTGACAACAATCTTAAAACGATCAATGTTTTGTTTGACTGCAATAACAAAGGTTTATTACAAAACGAACTCATTTACTTAAAACAATTGAATAGATGCGTCGTCAGAGTTACCTTGAAACTAGAAGTAAATCTATATTCAAACATTCTTTTATTCAGTTTTTTGCTGTTCATAAAATTTGATTTTTTTTTTATTTACACAACTTGCAAATTATTTACAATATAAAACCATAATATACAGCAAGTAGACGTTGCTATAATTTACAGTTTTTTTGTTAAACTCTTTTAGAACAATGTGGTTTTATGATCCATCACATCTTCCCCTTGTTTATTCAGTTTTATTTATTTCAGTTGCACTTCAACTACTTTACATTAACAATACTCCTCACTTTATGCAATAAAATTCAAAACCAAACTGTAAACACAAAACAGTACAATTAAATACCAACTTAAATGAATGGCATTGATAAACATGCGAATGTAATTTGCTAAAACTGCTTTTTAATAGATTCTAAATATTCAAATTGACCTGACTTTGTTGTTTCCACATAAAGACAATCTTTTTCTAAATCATAGGTCATCATAATCCCATTTGCACAAACCAATATTTGCTAAACGAATGTATAATTAATTTTAGGTCTTGACCCACCAACGAAAATGTTGAAAGTTCCAAAATTATTTTTAGTAAGAAATATGGCGGCAGTTTTATATGCATTTGGTGAATATAAGCATTCGGGAATAACAAATAAGTGTTCTCAGCAAAACTTATATCGTTATAAAAATGTTCTCAAAAATCCAAAATACATAGAAATATACAATGAGAAAGTTGGGGTTACAGTGAAATCAGAAAATGTATCTTATATAAAATACCAACTCTAAACAAACCAATTTTATCATGATATCGGAAAATTTTATATGTAAATCGAAGAGTGATCTAGATTTTAAAACAGCTCAAATTATTAATTAAATGTAAGAACGGAATTTAGTACAGATAGATAGAAGACAAGTGCTTAATTTTACGAATGATATGAAAAGGTTATCTTTTATTTAACCTACATTTAAATATTAATTGAGTACAAAAAATTATAAAAGTCTTCACTTTTGCATAGAAGGTGCATTAATAAATGCAATAAAATTTTAGAATTCAGCAGGGAAAAGTCGTTAATTACTACAATGCAATGTAAATTGTACGGTGAAAGTTAATTGAATCATAATATCTAATTATTATTTTTATTTTACATATTGAGTAGCAGATCAGCGTGAAGCTCGAAAGTTGTACTGCGCATTTCCTGGGAGTTTCTGTCATATTTAAATCATATGTTTTAATATTCCAGAAATTTACTTCTTTTTATAACAAGGCGATTCGACATTTACGCTTGAAAATTATTTAAATTGTAAAAGTTAAAGTAAGCAAATGTAGTAACTTCGTGTCATTATCTTAACTACAAGTTGGTAACCACAAAAAATGCGGTAATCGTGTAATCTTATTAATTACATGGTATCATCGACATATTTATTGGTAATTTATTCAACTGCCTACAACGTATTTGCCCCATAAATATGTATGTTATGCTAAATGCTGGCACATTTACCATCATTCTTCTTCTTACTTAGAAATACCAAGAAATAAAAGAACAAAGTGGAATAACATTTCTAAAAATAAGAACCTCTTAATATGTTAACACACTATATAACGTGCCTGTAAAGTTTGGAAGAAATTTCCTAAAACTATAACGTAGGACTTTTTTTTTATCATATTTAGGTTTTTGGATAAAGGCAATCGTCAATATTTTTTTATTTTTTATTGGTGGTTTAAATTATGAAAAAAAAATGACAACATGCCTTAATTTTATTTTAGCAATTGGAACACTTAATTTAACTTTAGTAATGGTTAGATTGTTAACTTCTGGTTCATTTGAAAAATAGGATTCGTTCAAACGGTTAACAGTTTAAATTAAGTTAATTTTAACAACTGTGTGATTTTCGAAAATATTATTTGGAAAATGTTGGCATAAAACGTATCATAAGATTTTATCATGGTTTACACCAGCCGTTCCAGGAACAGTCATTCTCATTGTAGATTTTGGGAGGGTGAGTTACCTCACGTGCACTTAGACCACAAAGGTGGACCCATTGTGCTGCCTCCCCAGCAGCTCCTCAGATTGAGCATCACCCAAGCCATCCAATCCTTTGGATGTACTTGAGGACATCCGCAACTGGGGTGTTGTTGATTTCGGCCATATCATGCCAAAAGTCTCCCAACATGGATTCTCTGATCGTTGCGAGAGCTGGACAGTGACACAGGACGTGTTCTGCAGTCTCGTTATCCCCGTTGCATCCTCGACAGTTTGGGCTGTCCGCCAGTCCCATCCTGTGCATGTGTTGATTTAGGGTGCAGTGTCCAGATAAGATACCTACAACTAGCCGCAGGTTCTTTCGGAACAGTTACACACAAAATTTGGCTGTCTTTGGCGAGGGTGCAGTAATAGCAGCCCTTGCCTGATGACAGCTTTCGGTGTTTACCCATCTTCGCGTGAAGTTTTTTAGGGTTTCTTGGTGTAGCATAAAGCTTAATGTCCTCAGGGATATAAGGATAACGGGTTCTGGTCCCTAAATAGGTTGTTCTGAGGCCAGTCTCTCAATCTCATCAGCCTCCTTTTTGCCGTAGTTTCCGTCATGTCCTTTCACCCATGTAAAAGAAATGACATTATCTTTTGAGATATCGTCGAGAGCTTCACGGCACTGCAGTACCACTCGTGAGGTAATTTTGCAACTACCCAGGGCTAGTAAAGCGGCTCTGCTGTCACTGTAGATACCAATACGTTGATTCTTGATTCGTCGTTCAAGAATTGCTTTTGCACCATGCATTATTCCCACTACCTCCGCTTGGAAGACAGTAGCAATTTCGCCTAGTGGTATAGTGTGGCGTAGATTTAGGTCATCGGAGAAGAGTCCGGTACCCGTACCATGCCTTGTTTTAGATCCGTCGGTAAAGATGGATATATTCATATGCTGGGTTGGCTCAGCGTTGGCACAAACAATGAATTGTCTATTGAAGGCATATTGTGGAGGGAGGTAGTCTACCATTGCGTCTAGGAGAGGGGTCTTGACGACTGCCTCATTCAGGATGCGGGTATGTCTGCCTCCCCTGCCTGCTGTGTGCCACAAACCCTTATGGCGCAGCCTCAAAGCCGTTCTCACAGCTACTTCCTCCACAAAAAGGTCGAGTGGTGGAAGGTATAGGATCACCTCTAAGGCGACCGTAGGGGTTGAACGTATAACACCTGTAGAACTAAGACAGGCAAGACGTTGTGCATGTCCTAGGTTGGTTGCTGCCGTAACTTGTCTGACCCTGGGCCACCAGACAAGTACTCCATAATATAGCATAGGTCTAATCGGCAGTATACAGTCACTAGGTAATTCTGGGAGAGAGGCCCCAGGATTTACCTATAGCGCAGCGACACTGTCAGGCGGCCATGCATGTTTTTTTAGTTTTAGCTTTCAAGTATTTCTCCCAATTCAGCTGTTTGTCAAAAATAACTCCCAGGTATTTGACACTATGTGAAAAGCTGAGAGAAGTGTCAAATTATAAAGTGTACGTAAGGGTCCAACCTTCCTTTTCTTTGTGAAAAGTACCATTTCTGTTTTCAAGGTATTGACACAGAGGGACTGATCACTACACCATTTTTCAGTTATTTGGAGAACCGTCTGCATTAAGGTGCAGAGCGTGCCCTCAAATTTCCCTGTGATGAGGATGGCAACTTCATCCGCATATCCAATGATATAGAACCCAGCATCATTGAGTGAGCTTAGAAGGCTGTCCACCACTATATTCCACAACAGTGGAAACAGAACCCCGCCTTGTGGACAGCCTTTCATCACTACACCTCTAATAGAGCTGCCTCCTATATTAATATGCACTGCTCTCATCGTAAGCATGTGCTTTATCCACTCACAGAGAGTAGGTGCAACTCCATGTCCACGTAAAGCAGAGGTAATACGTTCAGAGGAAGCCTTGTCAAAGCCTCCTTCAATATCAATAAAAACTTCCAGACTAGACATTTTATTATCCAGCGATCTCTCAATTCGATTCACTACAGCGTGTACCGTCGATTCAATAATCTCCCTGGGATGTAAGCATGTTGGTTCAGGTGCAGTGGGTGTGAAACAAGCACCTACTCCCTGATTTATCTGTCACAAAGTTTCTCAAGCGTTTTTAGTAAAAAGGATGTAAAACTAAGGCGGCTCTCACATTGAAGCAATAAGCAATAAGCAACTAGCAACGGGCAATAAGCAACAGGCAATATTATTTTGACCGCCTCTCACACCTGAGCAACTCTTTTATTAGTTTCAATAGCAATAATGTCCTCATCAGACGACTCTGATGATACGGTTTTAATGTGGTGGTGGTGGTGTGGTTTCAATTCGGTTCCAATTGTTATCCGTGCCTTTTCAATGACATCCCTTTTGCTATAATCTGAGCGAGTACCTATAATTATAAATACAGGGATGCTTTTCCACTACTTCCACAAATTTGGTATTGAATGCTGGATCAACCGGCATGCCTTTTTTTATAATTCAAAAAATAATCAAACAAAAATGCACGTTCTACCAAAAATATTGCTCTACTGACGTGATAATTATCGGTTTGCAACATGCAGCGCATATCACCGGCAATAATATTGCTGCAAACTGGCAACCATTTCGTAGAAGCGATAACAAATTGCTGTAGTGTGAAACTCACGATTAAATTTAATGTAAATCACCAAACAGCAATAATATTGCGTGTTGCCAGTTGCTAGTTGCTTATTGCTTCAATGTGAGAGCCGCCTAATGGGACGATATGATTTGGCCAGGAAGTAGTCGGTACGCCCTTGTTTCCGAGAGCAATGTAGCAGACAAATGTGAGTACTGGTCAAACAGTAACAAGCAACGATCCGCGTGGTCACTTGGATGGATAACCTTAAACTATGCTAACACGCTGCTATCCTGGTACCTCGGAGAGTATCTAAACCCCCCCGGTTAGTGCGCAACGTCACTAACTACCTTGAAAAGGGTTATAGTGGCAGTCGGGTGCGGAACTGCAACCATTTCCCATACACAATTTATTTATTTTAGCAGCCGTTCTCAATAGGGTTGTCGCAGCAGAGGTCCACAAAATGCAGATTGTGAGTTGAATCCAGCCGCCATAACCTTTTTATCCGGGCAAAAATTTATATTTTTGTAATAAATCCTGATGTGCAAACATTTTCTTGTTATTTCAATGGCGAATACTAAAAAAATACTTTTAAAAGATTTTAAAAAATGATCCATCGTTTATTCTGTCAAAACCCATATACTGAAAATATGAAACTACAATTAATAGCTACAATCGAATAATACTGGAAAGTGATCATCGTCTGAAATGTGAAAAACCCGCTCAACATTAATATACAACCATTGGAAAGAGTTTTTTAAAATGAGTAGTTCTATTGTCGTCGTCGTCGTCGTTTCCTTCATGGATTAGGTTTTAGATCTGTTCCTGTTTCCTTCCACTTCTTCTTGGGTCTTTCCAAGTCTTTTTTACCTTTTGGATTATATCTGAGTGCTGTGTTTGGAAGTCGTCCTTCGTCCATCCTTTCGAGATGTTCTATCAAATTTTCTCTATATTCCAATGTTTCTCTCTTTTTTTCTATTACATTTCAGGCACTACTCAAGCACGGGCTTTATTACTATTAAAAATTGTTCAATATTTAATGTATTTAGTTAATCTTATTCTTCACTTCAGGCACTTTTAAATTAAATTGACGACTTTTTATACTGCAGTTGTTATGAATGTTTAGTTAACTTCTTTGTTTTTCATTATTTACCTACAAATAGTATTTTTGGCTTGTTTTTTCAAACAGCTTTGATATCGGCATATACACTTCTTCGAAAAAAATTGAGAACCCCCGATCTACCGATGTTGTAGACAAACTCAAAAATTACCAGTCCAACTAGAAAGGCGAACGTCGACATTCAAATAAACTTTGATCTCGTCTTTAATTAGAAAAATGATAAAAATCAATTGTATACAACCAACTGATCTGTCTGGAAATGTTCTCAAAAATCATCATTTAGTTCAGTTTTAATGAATTTACTGCATACTACAAGCTGACTGTAGCTATTGTTGCATTTTTGAAAATGTGTGTCTATTCACAATAATCAATTGAAAACGTGACCAAAAGTCTTTACAGGAGAGAGTGAATAAATAACAAAATTAGTTATCTGGTTTACAAAACCACAAACTGTTAAGCGATAGCAATTTATTTTAATTCTCTTTTTATTTAGAGCAAAATATTTCACTTTTTATTTCCCTTGTACTTTCAACCAAATTAATCATCCTTGTAGAGCGGCGCTTAGTATAAAGAGATCTAACAAACTCGGTGAAAGGCGCCTTGACGCTGCACTTTCTTACAACAAAACATTATTCTATGATGCCGCGATAGCCATCAGAAAGCAGTTTTATAAAAGAGACATTTTGTAAGGCTTCTGTGACACACATTTGGAAGTAGGTACGCTAAGATATTGCGAATGATAAAAAGAGTAAAAAACAGATATTTCTTCAATAATTTAGACAACTGCAACAAAATATGCAATCGGTTTAGTAAATCACATACCTAATTTCGATGCTTCACGAGACATAAAAGGAAGATGTCTGTGACTCGTGCACATTCATATAGAGAAATCTCTGGTGATCTAGACATTGAACTTGATGGTCACTAGTGTGGAACAGCCGCGGCCGCTGCAGACACGCGCCACTGACCCCGGTCACGTGCTGCCCATGGTTTTATTGCATTAAAACACGGAAAACGTGTAGCTGCACTGTAATCTGCAGTTTGTTTATTTATCGACCAACAGGTGTGAAGTTCTTCCTGCAATGACCATCAGTTGTCAGGCGAAGGCAATCAGCCAAAAAATTAAATATATTTTAATACGAAGAAAACTTTAACCACTAACGATTAGACATTATGAAACAATTTTCTAAAAACGTCACATGTCATACGTAAAAATCAAAACTAAATTAGCATCTTTATGGGCTAATTTTAACAATCAGATATCATTTACGATATTTGAAGTTAAAGATTTAAATGCTACGTCAGCATAGAAACTTCTGCCGGGCATCAAAAACAACAAATAAGAATAATACATATAGCAAACAGATTGTTGGAAAGGTAATTTTGAACAATAATATATACATTATTATAGTGTGGTGGTTGCTTAGTTGGAAAAGAGCTCGCTATCTGGGCAATTGTCGATTATGGCTTGCGTACGATCTCCCAACATTACCACGGCGACATATAAAATCTTATGCTGCTACTGCAATCCACCACACGAAATATCCCAATCCAGTTAGCACCGACAGGTCTTAATACGAAAAACTTCTCTGGAATTTCTGTTGTTCGGATTCTACTTTAAACTGTAGGTCCCCCGTGTTTCTACCTTAGCGCTGAGAAGGAACACGTGGCAGAGAAGAGGCCGACGCCCAGCAGTGGGACGAAAAAGTTGTTAAACAACGAACCGTAATATAAATGAATGTAGGTTCAATTCTTATTATACATTGAGTTGCAGGGTCCGTTATTATAAATGATACAATCCTCGATGTTTTCTTCAATTATAATATTTTCGATTTGAACTTTCAATTTGTTGCTGAGATTTTGCAATAATAGATCATCATTCTTTGGTAGAAATTATACTTCAAATTGCAACTAGTAAATAAACTAAAAGGTTTGGTAACAAGAAAAGTATTTGTTAATTGTGTCTTGTCTTCATATTAATTCAAAATATTCACAATTCCAGAAGGTTTTATAAAATCTCTTCAACAAAAATGTTGAATACAATTTTATTATTCGAACTTTGCGTTAATAAAAATTATTTTAGATTTACAAATCAGAAGTATCTTCAGAAATACGACAGAAGTAAGGCGACTATGATTCCTAATATCTAAAAAATCCAAACTATAATTAAGGTGAAGTATGACTTGTATAATGGGTTGCATAAAAACATGTATGCATTTTTATGTTTTTATATTTATTATTTAAACTATATGAAATTTTAGTAAATTAATATGCCCCCGAATGTGCATTTTAAGCACATTAACGGACATTAAAGTAAGAAAATTGACATTTAAGATGAAGACTGTAGTGGTAATTAATATTTATACAGGGTGTTCCTAAATTTCCTTAAAAGCTTCAGGTAAACTTTTTCCTTTAAGAATTCTTAAGACAAAACTGCAAGAAAAAATTTGCTCCGCAGCTTAGTTTTCTTGTACGATGGTGTTAAAGTTCATACCTTTAGTGCAGAATTTTAGCCAAATGGTTATAAGAAATTAAGTAAAACATGTATTTGCTTAATGAGAAAACCTAAATTAATTCAAAACCGTTAATTAACATTTAATTAGCCATTTAGTTCTTCGTTTGGAAGTACTGTTAAAAATCATACGTTTGGTAAAAGTACAATTTGACGACAATGCAGGTGCATGTGTACCTACTGCGATAAAAATTTCGAACATCTGTTGTTTGCGTTTTGACACGTGTGTCAAGTAAATCAATTTTGAATTGACATTACGAATTCTGCATTAAATTTGCCTTTAATTCGGGTTATTGAGTTCACTTGTGTCTTGACCATCAGTATGGCGTGTGATATAGACGAGTACGTGGATATGATTTGAATTCTTGCGGAATGTGAGGGAAACTGCAATGAGGCTGCTAGGGTTTACGCTCAGCGTTTTCCTAATAGAAGACAGCTAAGCCACGTAGTAATTCCAGCTGCAAATCACAGTGTTGCCAAGTTTCAGATTCTTTAAGTGGCTCGTATGAGGAAACTAAGCGGGATAGGAAGTTCCTGTTTGCAATGTTGAGGTCTATATCGGTTGTAGCAAAAGTTTAAATGAAGCTTTTAAGGCAATTTAGAGACACCCTGTATATTTAAACTACTTAAATACACGTTTAAGTATATATTTAATGCTTAGACATTCAATTTTCACGTTATGTTTTATAATTGTTATAATTTGCGTGAAAATGATGCATCTGCAGAAATTTTAATCCTAGTATAAGACACTATTGTATTCGTATATATTACAGCCAATGAAAATACAGTGTTGACCTACGATAAGGAGTTTTACAGCAATTAAACCGATGAAACTTTCATATAATCATAAGCATGAACAAGCGTTAGTTACGCTCATACATACATTGTTACGCAAATAAACAAACATGCTGAATATTGTAATATGGTAAATATATTTTTAAAAAATAAATAAATATTTTCATTTTGTGTTCATAATGATCTTGTAGTATTTCACTCCATCTTTGAATTTTTAGTAAATTTCCTGTATATCGACTTAGATCTTGCAACTTTGACACTCTTTTCTATACTAGGCATTACATTTTCGTAAATTAAAAACTCGTAGGATCAATACAGAATATTGCATTCCACATGGCACACAGGAATGTCTTCAAATTAAAAGTATCGAAACAATAAAAGGTGAAAGTTATAAAAACCAAATTATCCAAAATCTAGAACAAGGAAGTATTCCATGTATTCCCTTCGACATGCAACCCCAACATTTCTCCTTCAAATGTACAAATCTCTTATTAAAGTTGGAAAACGCTAAAATCCACATATTAAAAAAATATCAAGTTTTTTTATTACAAATTATGAATACACAAAGAAACAGTTTAGGCACCAGTATTTAGTTCTTCTTTGCATTTCAGCACAAAAAAACTAGACGTATAAATTGTCCGGCTGCAAAAGCACCTAGAAATGAACGTGTACAGTTGGTTTCCAATCAACTTTTCACCATAGCATATAAAACGACCTAATTATTTGCAAACCTGAAGAGGTGGAACGTTTCACGCGCATCGTACATATTTTTTATTCGTTACATTTATTTAAAAATTAATAAATAGTTGCGGTCAATGTTCCAGATAAAGTTTGTGCAATTATCTGTTCCACTTTTAACTCAGCGACTGAATAGTAACGGTCACCACGAGCCCTTTCTTGAAAGTTTGATCTTGATGTTACAGTTTTTTATGCATTTACCTTATAGCAAAATGAATTTAACATTATTTTTTAATTACAGATGGTGACTCCTTCTCAACTCGAGGGCTCCTTGGGAATGACAAATTTTTCAGACCCCCTAACCCCAATCCAAGCCTTCCTCATGGAAGCCATTTTAACATTCCCGCTTGTTTTCGTCGTCCATGCTGTATCAGATACTAAAAGAAACGATCTAAAGGGTTCTGCTCCACTAGCTGTGGGTTTGAGTATTACAGCCAGCCATCTTTGTGGGGTACGAAAACCAAAATTAAAACTGGCGAAGTATAAATAAATTTACTATTATTTTAGATAAAATACACTGGATCGAGCATTAATCCAGCAAGAACATTCGGGCCTGCTGTTATCATGGGACAATGGGATAATCACTGGGTAAGATTTACATTGAAAATCAGTAAGTGTAACATTAATACGTGTTTTTGTCAGGTTTACTGGGCTGGACCTATAGTTGGAGGAATAGTTGCAGGACTTTTCTACAAATTTATCTTCAAAGCGAGGAAAGAAGATGATTCGTACGATTTTTAATACTTTGTCTTTTTTCAGTGTCATAATTCATCGCTATCGTTCGTTGATTATATTATAAATTATTCATTTTCATCGCTAGCATTAAATGTGCTTTTATTTTATAAGTTTTGTAAATTATAAACATTGTTTAAGTATTTCCTTTCATTTTCTAGGTCTTAAGTCACCCAGAGGCTCTTCTTTATTTGTTTTCTTTATTTCTCACTTTATTTGTTACTATTTCATTTTTAAATGCGCTATTTTATTTCCATTTAGTCGTGGCATGTTCTGTAATCTCTAAGCTGATAGAATTTATTTTTTTATACCTACCTACATACTTATTTTGTTGAACTAAAATTTCCATAATTGTTTTTCTAAGCAGTTGCGTTCTCATTTCTGCAATATGATAATTTTCAGCACTATAATTTATAATGCTTTTTTTGGAAACCTTGAATTCTATGTACATTATATAATAATAAAATTGTTAGTAATTAAAATTTTCAGTTTTTATTGTCGTATTGTTAATACTTATTTATATTTTGAAAAAATGACTTTCCATGAAGGTGTTTTTTATATATTGTCAGGTAATGGTTTTAGGGACGTTTGTTACGACGAGCGTTCAATAATATCTAGCCACAAAGAAAAACAAACCGATCGAACTTGAACAAGTGATAACATGGAAAGTGGTTTCGGGTGTATCTCAATTAAGAAATTCGTTGATTTTGAGCACAGATCGGTAATTTGAAGACTAATTTGACCTATGTTCATAATAAGTTTTTTGTTTATTTTGACGGAAGGAATCGGCACCCCGAATATATTGGTACGTCTTAAAAACACACTGTATATTAAAGCCTTTGACTCGGCGCATCTTGAAATATACCGCACACCGTCTGACGATTTGTTTTAAATGCATAGGGTTTCCGAATTGTTAATCCTATTGCAACATGAATTAGCCTGTTTTTAAACATTTAAACATATTTTACACATTTTAATTATAAAAAAGTCACACCTTATATAATGAAAATATGAAAACTAATGACGAAAACAAACTCTCCCATTTTCTGAAATTCAAAACGAATACGATTGTTTGTAAGTTTTTGAAGTGAAATTCTTCTCAAAACATCTCAAATTTCGATACTTATGTTACTTATGATTATAAATATTATTAAGCTTTCACAGGACTTGTAGGTCCACCGCTTTGGTGTGAAGCAAGGCTAAGCTAGTTTGTGCTATGCACAACAGGACCCGACTCTGCGGGTTACCGTGTTGGTGCGGAACCGTGCTTAACCTACCTGGTGTGTGATATATTTATGTGAATATGATTTTGGGATGGCTCAGTGGCAAGGGAACCAAGCTTTGGATATCATAGTCCAAATGCTTCCCGGTTCGAATCACTCCAGGGTTGGAAATTTTTGAAATTCCCTAGGTGACTGGTACTAGATCCTGGTCTCCATTTGCCATTGGGGATCAAACTAACCCTACAAGGGCTGTGAAAACTCCATAATAATAATAATAATACTGGGACACAGCACCGACCAACCAGGGAATTAGAATATTTTTCTGACCCTTGGAGTGATTCGAACCGGGAAGCGTTCGGACTATTACATCCAAAACTTGACTCTCTTACCATACATTATGATTATAATGGGAAATGATAAAATATGTTTAGCATTTATGTGACTTGTATAAATTTTTACCCACGGTTCCGGTTGCGACGAGCGAGGGAACGGATGTGCTCTCTCGGGCAAAATTGCTTAGCGAGAGGTGCTTAAGAATTATTTCTGTGTGGAAATTACCAAGTGGGTGAAGTGAGGGTGTATGAACCATCAAGCGAACCAGCGAACACCTGCTCTATCGGCTGACCGATCAAAGGTGAAAGGTTAGCGGTCAACAAGAAAACAGCGGAAAACACAGCAAGAACGAGGGAGAAAAGTAGAGAAAAGCTAAGTGATCAAGTAGTGTAGTAGTAGTCGTCTAGTATTGTAGTCCAGCCGGATCTAATATATATATATATAAGCACGGGGTAGGAACACATAGGTGGATAAGCAGCACAGGGAAATCAAAACGGGGGATCTTGTAACAAGTGCATGTTTAGTACAAGAGGATAAGCTTCAGGGACGGTTCTTGGAAATAGAACAGGGGTAGACAGCAGGTAGAAACCCTTGCGGGACCGAAATAGCAGCAACTTCTGACTAAAAAAGGTAAGAGGCCAAAAGAAATTCATGAAAGTCTGGTGGCTGTTTACGGTGAGAATGCTCCTTCATGCTACAAAGTGTATTTTGGAGCGAACAGTTTATGTGGAGTAGAGAGGCGATTAAAGATGGCATCCACACTGGGCGGAATTATTTTAAAGTTTAATTTCTAAAGGAGCCATTGTCATTGTAAGCTTTGGGAGGGTGAGTTACCTCACGTACTCTTAGGCCGCATAGGTAGGCCTATTGTGTTGCCTCCCCAGCAACTCCCCAATTTGGGTATCATCCAAGCCATCCAATCCTTTGGATGTACTTGAGGACATCCACAACTGGGGTGTTGCTGATTTCGGCCATATCAGCCCGAAAGTCTCCCAACATGAATCCTCTGATTGTTGCGAGAGCTGGGCAGTGACACAAAACGTGTTTTGCCGTTCGTTATTTCCGTTGAGCAATGAGAGCAATAGGTTTATAAAGTCTTACCAACTTTGATCACTGTAGCTCAAACCCTTTCGACGTAATTGCTGATTTACGATTTTTGAAAACTGTTGCTCTCTAGGGAAGCTTTTTTGAATAAATTTATATTTATTTTTTATAAATTTATTAACTAATTGCAATCTGTATAAAAGATACAATAAGCAAAACAGATAAACGATTAAAAGTATCATGAATAGATATGAGAGTTAGGATCCACCAATCCTAACACGGAAATTTCTTACAAATATACGTTTAGCGACTATGTTACAATAATTACTAGTTAAACATTTACAGCTGTACAAATCTATGTGGCAAGTCAAGAGGCTTAATTCTAGTCAGTCTTTGGACTTATGTGCTGTTATCAAGTAGATTTACGGCGTGATAGTTAGGATGAAATTCCAATTTATTTATATACAGAGTGCCCATTTTAAAACTCGGAGCCTATATTTTTTTAAATAGGCAACACACAATGCAACCCCAGATCACTATGCATTTCTACCATTTTTTTTTTAATTGAGATCAGAGTTGTTTTACAGTACATGTAATGATTAAGTACAAATTTAAGGTTACGTTAATAACTCAAATTTAATATTTGACAACAATAACTACAATAATAATTTAATAGGAACATAGTACAAAAACTAACGAAGCAGGTGTTCAAATTGCTTTCCCCCTTCGTTTTCGCAGAGTATAATTCTTCTACGCATCGAACCTCTAACACGAGCTAACATTTCCGGTGTGATAGAGCGACAACATTGAATTATCCTTTCGCGTAGATGTTCTTCATTTCGAATGGGGACTTCATAGACATCATTTTTTACTTTGCCCCACAAAAAGAAGTCTAGCGGAGTCAATCGGGACTACGGGCAGGCCAAGGATGCAATGCACCTCGTCCAATTACGCGTCCCTCAAAACGTTGGTTAAGATAATTTCTCACATCCCTATGAAAATGCGGAGGTGCACCATCATTTAAAAACCACATGCTATTCTATGCGTTTTGAGGAACTGTTTGGAGGAGAGCCGGTAGTTCATTAATTAAGAAATTTAAATACATTTCACCATCTAAATTTCCATTAAAGAAATGTGGACCTATTACAAAATCGCCAATAATACCGTACCACACCATGATACTAAGACTACTAGTCTTAGTATCATGGCACCACACGTTAAGAGAAAAAATTCTCTGAAAATGAGTTATCCTGATCCAGCGGGGATTGTCTTGGGCGTAATAGTGGCAGTTATGTCGATTAACCATGCCGTTGTTTGAAAACCTGGCTTCATCACAGAATAATACCATACTTAAAAATTCCGCATTGACGTTTAATTTCCGTCTATGAAATTGACAATACTGAACACGATGCTCTTAATCCCTATCTTCAAGATTATGTATGGTATAAACATGGTAGGGGTGAAATTTGTTCGCCTTAAGAATATTGAAAACAGAACCTTTGCTAATGTTTAAGACATTTGCAATAGCTCTTTGACTTGTATGGGCATTATTCGTAACCATTTCAATTACAGCTACTTCGTTATGTTCAACCGTAACTTGCCGTGCCCTTGCTTTTGGTTTTGAAAATTGCCCATACTCTTGTAAATTCAGAAGAAGCATTCTAAATGTTTTGTCTGTTGGAATTCGTCTACCTGGGAAGCGTTGCGCATACAAAGTACTGGCAGCACTCGCATTTTTTCGACATTCACCCAGAATTAGAAGCATGTCCACTTTTTCAGCGTTGGAATACATTTTGCACCAAAGATTAATGTTCGATAATCTTTTTTTTGCACGTTCAAGTAATGTGGCTTAACGAATTTGATTAGTAAACTGTCAAGTTAATGTAAACATGATTGCCCTGATCTTAATTATAGAAATATTTTGTTTTAAAATTATAGTCGGCATTGACATGTATCGTGTGTTGCCTATTTAAAAAAATGTAGGCTCGGAGTTTTAAAATGGGCACTCTGTATTTTACACTTTGCTTCACTCTAGTGTCTTTCACGGAGTCCACTTTTAGGTCACTCAAAATGTCTGCATTTCTTAGGAAATAGGGAGCATCACACATAGCGCGTAACACTTTTGATTGGAAGCGTTCGATAATTTGGATGTTGGTATTGGCTGCTGTGCCCCAGAATTGTAAACCATAGGTCCAGATGGGCTTGAATGCTACATTGCATACGAGGAGTTTGTTACAAAGAGACAATTTGGATTTTCTTCCTAGTAACCAATAGTGTTTGCTATATTTGAAACCGAGTTGTTTCCATTTTTTCCAGATGTGGTATTTCCAAGTTAGACCCCTGTCAAGGTGCAAGCCTAGGTATTTCACCTCTCTTACTTGTGGTAGTGGTACGTTGTGCATGAAGACTTGAGGTACGTTGCCTCTACATTTTGTGGTGTAATATGGTGTGATTTGGTTTCATTTCTTTTTATCCTCCACCTTTTTGCCCACGCCTCTATCTCGTTTAAATTTCCCTGCAGGATCTCAGCAGCTATAATGGGATCTTTATACTTAACTATAATTGCTTTGTCATCGGAAAATGTGGCCGTAAATGATTGACCATTGGTGGGCAGATCAGCAGTGAAGAGAAGGTACAAAGGCGGCCCCAGCACGCTGTCCTAGGGTACACCAGATAGGATTTGATGAAGTTCAGTTAGTTGCTGTTCATACTTGACTTGGAAGTATCTTTCATCTAAGTAAGATTTGAGAATAATGTAATATGAGTGAGGTAGTGAAGTTTTTAATGTATAGAGGAGACGATCATGCCAGACTTTATCGAAAGCCTGGCTGATTGGTTTAAAGTCTACCACACGATGGACTTGATGTATGGTCGAATGCTGCTCTCTAAAGCCAAACTGATGGTCTGAAATAAGATTAAGATCTTCTACGATAGGCATAAGTCTTTTGAGTAGTAGCTTCTCTAATACTTTGCCAAATATGGGCAGGAGGCTGATAGTCTTGTAAGAACTAACTTCATTTGGTGGTTTGCTAGTTTTTAGAATTAAAATTACTTGGGCAACTTTCCACGGAGCGGTGAAATAGCCCACAGTGTTGTAAAATGGTAGTTAGCATAACTATGCCCTTTCGCGGAAGTTCCTTTATATGTTGCCCTGTAATTAAATCAAAGGCAGAAGCCTTTTTGGGATGAAGTGTTACGGGCCAAACGAGCTTTTTCGTCGACCCGCAAAAGGATATGTGGAAAACGGCCTACAGCTTAGCTCAGAGTACAGGGGTGGTTTACGGAAACCGCTTAAGGAAGGGAAATCTTCCTAGTTGTGTACAGGGTAGGCCAAAATTAACGGGCGCCACCTTCCAAATCACAGCAGATTACCAGTTCTCGTGGAAGGCCGAGATGCCAGCAGCTTACGGGAATCGCACTCACCTTTATTGTGCCTCCCTTCTGTTTATAAAGCTTGTAAAATTCATGCACTCACAAATACAAAATACACAATAATAAAAGAGGCAGTGAATTTTAAAACACATATAATTAAATTATTGGAAATGACGATACACAAAAATGACGGTAAATGGCGTTTTTATAGTTCTATATTACAAACGATTGATTTGAACGTTCAAGAAACAAACCCGCCGCTGCTGGCGCACGATATTTACCTTCTTCAAACAACTACGTGGCCAGAGGCGTCGAGTTTACAAGCATAACACAATATAAAATAAATTACTCTTTACAATTAGTAGTGCAAACAAAGACAATCGGCGACTGAAGATCGCTACTTGTTTAAAAAAAAAAGGTTCAATTACGTTGAATTTTGCAAGTTAGCACGTAAAAGGTTTCTTTTCACAACACACAAAAAAAAACTAGTTTTTTACTTTAGCTTCCGATGAATGGGATAGAGAGATAGGCACAATATCGTTCACAAGATGCGGGAAAATCCGCAGGCACGCCCCTGAAGACTGGAAGGAATGGAGTCAACATCAACGGCCAAAACTTCGATGCGTTCGTCGCACCGACGGTACTACCAGAGGGACAGGAACTGGGCTCGATATTAATCCGCCAAAGGCGATCGGCAATTTTACAATAAATTGCCTTCGCAGGAATAAAATCCAGTGTGTTTCTAAATCCGACACTTGTCGATAGTTCTATTTTCACCCCAGGGTAAAACAGCGAAACGAAAATCGCACATGATGGACACCCATCGAAAACCCAAGCCGCCCGTGCAGCACTCGACTTATTTACGGCCCCCCGTAGATGGAATTTGGGAAGTCCGGAGTCAACGAAAATGGAGGACTGACTGCGGAACTGACGGGACGCAAACCTGCATTTCCCCCAAAAGATTTCAACATATTTCGAAATATGGTGAAACGATTCTAGAACGAAAACAACACGTGTGACTTCCGAGGGTCAACATAGAATCCCAAGAATTGTTTTTGAACGGCAAATCTAGCCTACAAAGGGAAACTTCAAAATTGGCCTCGTCCTAAATCAATTCTTAAAAACAACAAAATAACCAAAACTGTTATCAACATACAAACGGCAATTAAAATAGAATTTTCAATCCCTATGAAGTGGTAGTTAAAGTACGACATTAATTCAGACAGAGTGACAGAACTTAAATGAACATAACAGAAGATTGGTTTTAATCATGTTTTTTTTACTTCCCTGTCTGTAAAGAGATCTGGCAACGGAGACATCTGGTATGGGGCTTTTAGAGCGTCCTTAATTTCCAATTCTGCTTCAGGGGTATTTGACGATGGTAAGGGTTGAAATACTTTTACTAAATATTGCGCAAAGGTGTCAGCCTTATCCAGGTCAGTACGTGCCCAGCTGCCATTTTCTTTCTATATAGGGGGACTGGTAGTCTTTAATGTTTTATTCTCTTGGTCGCTCTCCATAAAGAGTAATTAGTGTCATCTGTGGCGGTAAGGTTCTCCAGATATTCTTGGAAGCATTTTTAAGGTTTCCGATTAGGCGTTTTAGTTCACTAGAGGCTTTATTATATCGCGTTTTGTCTGAAGGATATCTGGTGGTTTGCCAGATTTTCCTAAGCCGTCTCTTCTAAGCTATTTTCTTTTTGACGGATATTGGACGGCATTCTTGTATACTTTTAGTAGAATAATAGGTGTAGCAGTCCAAGCTGATGCCTGAATAATTCTGGTGAAGTTTAAAACGGCGGCTTCTAAGTCTTCGGTGGATTTTAAAGGAATTCTCATGTTAAGTTGGTTGTCCACTAAGCTTCGAAGTATTGCCAGTCTGTTCTATTGTTGAATAGCTTAACTGGTTTCTCTTTTTCGATGATTGTAGCACTAACAGTGGATATAACAGGTGTGTGGTCAGAGAATAAATCTAGACATGAACAGATATCCTGGTATACTGGAGCTATACCTTTTGTGGCAAAGAAGTCTAACAAGTCCAGGATTTTAATAAATTTATATGGAGTCAATTGTCTCAATATGTAAGCATTAAACGGAAACTTCGTATATTTTTCACAGAATTTGTATTCATAATTCATACGCACCTGAAAACATGTTTAGGTTAAGGAACGCTTAAATGTAATAGAATTGAGAAAGGTTGCCTCACACAGTTAAAATAGACGATAGAGAAGATAACAAATTATATTTAGTTTCGACCATATACACTAGAACTCGATTATTTGATGATTATTATCGATGTGCGCCATCCGATTAGCCAGAAAATGCCCATAACTTTCATATTTTAAATGCAACATCCAGTATATTTTATGTATTTGGAATTGGATAAAATTCTGCATATGATGAATAACTCAACTGTTTTTTTTTTGATAATTGAGATATTTTAAATTTATGTCATTTTACCGTAAGTAATGATTTACTAATAAGCAAATAAGAAGTTACTAAAATGACTCAAAATAGGCTAAACTTAGCGTTTTTGATTGCAACTGTAGCTACATTAATAGGCAACCTTCCTACTTGCGGTTTTTAACATCTAATAGGTGAAAAAATGTAAAAAAAAAAACATTAAAGCTTGTGATAAATGATTGTTGAAAGTAGTGCAAAAATACGGTCAATCTACTTTTATGACATAATGGAAATAATTTAGTGAAATGTTTTCACTTTATTACAAACTCCCATTCTTTAAACACATCATCCACACAACTCCAATCTCAAAATATACCTCAATTACTCACAATCAGAATAATGCCAGTATTCTGTTATTAATTTACTTTAAGGTACAGTTCGTTTTCCAGCGCTCAGGTAGACGACCCTAAGCTCCGCGGTGGACAGGCTAAAATTACAGTTTTTTATTGTCACCGTAGCGTACAGGCACCAACTACATGGGGGCAATTGCCCCCATAAGAATTTACCTATGAGGTTCACGTTTGAAGTACATTCTGAGAAAAATAAGCGAATCAGATAAAAATTACAAATGTAAATTATTTTTATATTTTAGTTTTAGAACCTTCCTTCCCAACCCCCACCATGACCTCTCCCCCAATTACGACTCGCAGTCGCAGCCCCATCACGACTTGTTTTATTTATCGCCCCCATAGAACATTTTAGAAGTTGTCGCGTATGCCGTAGCTGTATATGTAAGTTAATATGCGACCTTTCCAACTGTGTTGTTTTAAACAAATAGACAACACATTCAAAATTGAAAAAATTATGAAAAAAGTCCTAATAACTTGTGATAAAAAATGCCAACAGTAATGCAAAATATGGTAAAATCAATCTACTTTTTAGACATATGTGAAATTAATTCATGAAAATTTTGTACCTTATTATAAACTACCACCCGTTAAGAATGTAATGCACACATCCTCAATATCAAAATGTATTTGATTTATCAATTAGAACAATGCCAAGACTCTGCTGCCAATTTACTTTATCGTATATTAAACGTATTGTCTTTCACACTGGCTGCATTTAATTTTTGATTGCCATGTCGCTTTAGGATCCTTTAATATCCGTCGATAAACATTTTAGAAAAAGTCTAGAATCTTAAACTGAACATTATTGGCTGATATCAATTCTCAAAAAGATCATTTTCTAATGGTTGGAACGATAATCATCACTCAGTACCTTATTACATGTGTTACTAGTAAAATTAGATTTAAATTAGTGGTGTAATGACGAAAGAGGAATTCTGTCTGTTTACAACTGTAAGTACAAAATAGATAAACGGCAATGATGCGAGTTTCTCTCTCATAAATGCAAAACTTCAACTATTTGGTTAAATAAACAAATGTATAAATATCTTCTACATTTATTGTAAATAAAATTCTCTTAGTTTCACAGATAACAACGCTAAAACTAACATAAAAGTTCAAGTCTATATTATGAAGATTTTTCTATTAATGCGGTAGGTACATAATAGTCACCTAGATTTATTGGATTTATTCTGTTTATTACAGAATCTTAGATCAAACGGGGTTCGTTATTTTTGAAACACCCTGTATAGTTAAATACTTCTACAAGCAAATACTGATGGCGCCACCTATTGTATAGTAACTATAGTGGCCAATTCTATCTTTAACTGATTACAAACGAATAAGAATAGATGGCGCAGCTATCAAACGTTAAACGTCAAATTCAAAAATGTAACGAACTCTACTGACAAATGCCAACAAATAGCTATCGTTGCGTGTGTTGTTTAACTGTTTACTACGGTTCTAAATTTTACCCTATTTTTAGTGTTTAAATTACGTTATAAATGGAATCGGATTTAGATAGCTCTTCGCCAATAGAGAGTAAGTTATATAAACTGTGATTCTATGATACACAAATACTACTTCCTATTCTTTGAACTAAAACTAAGAGTAAAAGACGAAAAGGGTAAACTGGCTATGTATACATTTGCTGTACTCTCGGTCGTAATCGTAGAAAATTTACACGCGTGTTAAGCTTTTGCAAATATATGTAACAGAAGCACATCCAGTAAGCGTGATCGTACTGGGTGTATTTTATCCTAATATACCCCGATCATAGTTCCTAGGGCATTTTATAACTACAGAAATATCATGCGCTAAAAAGAAACACTTATACGCATGTAAATTTCCTATAATCAAGGCTGTCTGTGTGTCTTTATTGTTTTTTGCTCTTTCTAGTACCTATTAATCGTAAGCTAAAGAGACGGTCCTCAATTTTTAGACCAAATGATGCAGGTAATATTACAAATGTGGAAACAGTGTTATAATACTAAATTTGA
Source organism: Limonius californicus (assembly GCA_014611495.1). Taxonomy (NCBI): domain Eukaryota; kingdom Metazoa; phylum Arthropoda; class Insecta; order Coleoptera; family Elateridae; genus Limonius; species Limonius californicus. The sequence continues at coordinate 22,401 of JABXWE010025783.1, forward strand.
TGTTGATTTAGAATTCACTGTTTGCAATGTGGATGAAATATTTCCACCAAATTACAGCAACCAGTTATTAGAGGAGACCTTGAAATGGAGTGAAGCATATACCAACATTAAAACGGAATATTTAGAATGGAAGTATGAAAGTATATTTAAATTGTATGAACTACTACTTTCACTTGAATTTATTTTCAGAAGGAAAGCTCAAAACACCGTTCAACTACCGACTTTTAATTTAACAGATTACCAAGCTTATTTGAGAAAAGCAGAGGATTTTTGTTGTCTAGTAAGCAACATTGTAGAGCTCCATGAAACAGCTATCACTTACCAGAATAAAAGAAGAGAAGAACTGCAACAAGAAATACGAACAACATCCAGACTCATGCGTGAAAAATTAAATGTATGAAATTGGATTTTTTATTTCTATGTTAATTTTAATTCCATGACTTGTTAATTTAGTTATTCTTAATAGTTCACCTTTAAATAGAGTAGTAAATGAGTTTTTAAATTTACTTATTGTATTTATTGATCTCTAACCTACTAGAAACAACAACATTAACGACATGGGTAATGAAGATGATCCAGGTTATCCAAAAACAATGGAAGTTAATTAAGGAACAGCACATAATCACAATATAGGGAAACTACTCTAAACAGAACGTCTTGCTTAATCTATTATGTAGTACAATGAATTGAACAGAACGGAAACATTGCCAGCTACACAATTCGTGGTATGCTGAAACTTTATAATTAACTTATGTAAATTTTTTTCAGAAGAGTGTCCTCTGATTACAAATGATGAAAGTTAGAAATAAGATCATTTACAAAAGCACAAAATGAGTACAATGGTCATAATAAAATTCTAAGTTCAAATATGATATACCTTAAAAAATATATCAGTTTTTGTTCCCCAAAAAATCATAAAAAAATACTTTATAATAATTTGGTATTCTTCATTAGACATGTTTAAAATTACTATTGAAGCCATTTGAATTGAACTGTCGTGAAAAAAATACGTGCATTAATAGTTTAAGTAATTTTATTAATTTATATGTTTTATTAAGGGACCTACATATGAGCCCCACATTGAAGCGACAAAAATATTAAGTTTGAAAAAAGGGAGAATGTTGCTTTACTTGCACCTGTAATGAAGATGATCTCACTTTCATATGTAAAAAATATTACAATATTATTACATAAATTGTTGAAACAACACAAAACTTTAAAAGAACTCCTATCGTAGGATTCATAAGACACAATTTTAGTTGCTGGTGTATAACCTCTCAATTCTGTGCTGGTTAATTGATCAAATTGAAGGATACAAGGTAATAAACTAATGAACTAATAAAATATGGATGTAACAAAGAAATGAATTAAATGTTATCGAATTATCTAAGTTTTTTCTTATGAAACGTTTTGGTAGCTTAGATGTGAGGAAAACTACCACGTATATGCAATGGTTTATTTACAACAAATAACAACAATTTCAAGATACCAAAACTCGAGAGAAAAATAACAATAATAACCGCACGCTCACTGCTGCTGCACTGCAATGGTTTTGGGTACCTTCCCACGCTATCTTATAAGGGTAAAATGATTTACGTCAGCAGCATGGGAAAGTACGCGTTTGTACCAGAGGAATGTGGCTGCTATTGTCCAACATCCTTCCTGGGAATTTCGGAAGGTAGCTTGCGTCGCTACAACGTTAAACAACTTTAACCATTAACTGACAAAGTTGCATGATATATATAGTTAAGGTCTGATTTAACAAATCACTTTCAAAACGGGCCCACCTTTTCACGTAGAAACATTGCTTATTTTCTTCTGGTATTGATAAAATTAACTAGATGAAATTATCATGGCAACCCTGCGCCCTGTTGATCTTGAACTTCAAAACGTCCATCACTTGTTGCTTTTTTCTAAGTTCCCCGCAGAAAAACTTTGGACTAAGTATCTTTGTATTCATAAAACCGCTTCACAAGGTAATTAATCCAAATATTATTTACTGCTTATTACTTCAGATGTTCAAATGTACCAATAAACTCATAAATACGTTGCACTTTCATATTTTCTTTTTAAATTGTTAACCCCAAACTTGCTTCACTTTTCAAATTGTTGTTCATTCGATGTTACTTATTTGTTTTAATTATTCGATTGTTACCTATTCCAGTTGCAATTCCAGAAAATATGATGCGAATATCTCAAAAATAATTAACAGGTATAAAACTTTTGTCCAACTTGTAGATGCTTCCTAACCTTAAAGTTTGTTGACGTTCTAAACGTCAACCGCAGATACAAACAAAACATAAAAAAACTACTAAAGTATATTGACGCTACTTTGATATCCGCCCCAAATTCTTGATTTTCGGCAAATTTACCGAATTTTATCCATTTTTCACACAGATAAGTAACAAATAACATTGATTTGAACCGTAACACTTAATAAGATAGTCGTCAGACAAGCGTCTGTTAACGTTAAGATTTTCATGGCAAGTCCTCTTTGATTCTTTCTTTTTTTTAACAATTAACCATGGCAACATCATAATACAAACAACAATAAGTACATTTTAAAAAAACATGCGACTTCCTCAACCAATGGTAAAGCAGTATGAAATTAATACAAATTAACGAAAACTTAAATATTTAGATAACTTTTTGAAAATGTCATTTATATCAAAACTGAAATTATAACCATATTCCTTATTTAAAAAGGAATGTTTTGACACCTCACACGGCCTGTCAATTATTTTTTTTATGACAGAATTAATTTTTATTTTGAACACTAATCACCTTGAATTAATAATATTATAATTAGTGATTATCAAAATCATATTAAAATGTTCTTCACACATACATATATGCAAGTATTACTCACAAGAAACATACAAATGAAAGGTCCATTTTCCTCCAAAATTACATGTTAGTTGACAGTTGTCGAACATAATACACAAATCTCATATCTTATGTTTTCCAGGTGAAAAACTCAAGTTTGATAAATACCTTCATACAATTATAACGACTACGAACAAGCAAAACGAAACAGAGAATTTAAAGGCTAGACACCGGATCAACCCAAACAAAATCAACGGAGATGACAAACACTACTTGAACATGACCTTTACTTGGTTTTAGCAACCTACTTTTCAGGTTTAAAGCATAAAATAGTATTAAGTTATCTAAATAAGTTAATTATATATTAGATTATCTAAATCAGGGTGCATATAATACAACAGTATGTATATTAAAAACTGTAAATTTTAAATATTAGAACTAAAATGGATGTAGGTGATGATTACATGCAAAATACCCCCCCCCCTACTCAATATTCAACCTTACCTGCTAACGGTGCACTCTGCTGTTTTTAACAAATGAGGCTTTTGTATCCTAGCGTGGGGAGTAAAACTAGACTCAGGTTGTCTCGAGATAACAAGGCCCTTAATGTTGGGCTAATCATCCACATAGTACGAAAAATGTATTCTTGTATGTGGCTGAACTTGAATGGCTAGTGATATAACAATATACAGGGTGTTAACGAATTGCAGGGACAAACTTCTAGGGCTTAAAGTACACATGAAAACAACATTGTTAATAAATGTATGGCCAAAAGTGTTTCCTTTCAGGGATAGAGCTTCTCAAAGATTCTTTAAGAAGCGCCTAAATGTAGGCAACTCAATTTACTACCTACTATTTGTTTCCATAACGACGGAAATTAATACAGGATAAATAAAGCCCTCTTTCCCACTTTTCAAATTAAAATACAGTCGAACTTATATTCAGCGAATTTTTCTATTTAACGAATTTTTTCAAGGATCCTGGCACTGAGAGCATTTTGAACCATATTTTATCCCCTTATATCGAACTTGGAATTTCTATTCAACGAATATTTTCGAGCTTAATAATTTAAAAACGTGTTATTTTTCTTTTTAGATATAACAGTTTGTATTGTAAATTCCAATATTGGGTTACTAATGTCTTTCTTAGTATTCGAAACTTACTTACCTGGCGTCACCGGAGATTTTCCAACCCTTTGTTAGCCCAGATTTGCGGCGTTTTCACAAATTCCTGAGTGTCATTAACGAACAGATTCAAAAACTTGAAGAACAGTTTCAATCTTGTGTTCATTGCGTTCAATTGTGTATCGCTCTCTAAAATGGCAAGACGAAGCAGAAGTTGTTTAAGTGTTTGTGAAAAATTAAAGTTGCTTGATGAAGTTGACAAAGATGGAAAAAAAAGGAAATTGCAGCTCATTTTGGTATAGCAGCAAATACTCTTTCAACAGTTTTAAAAAATCGTGAAAGTGTTATCAAGCAAAGCCAGGAACTCGATTCTAACAGAAACGATTTAAATCCTGTATGTATGAAGACATTGATGAAGCAACATTGAAGTGGGTGAAAATATCACGCGACTAAAATTTAAAATTTCATTCTGTAAGCGGATATTAATTAAGACATCAAAGCAGTGGAACAGAATCAATCATTAAAGGAATTAATCACACTGAGTGACTGCCTCGCCGAAGTATCAAAAGGTTGGATAAACGACGTTGCATCGTCGA
>JABXWE010025784.1:0-12864 GCA_014611495.1 Limonius californicus
GGAACACCGTCACAAAACCGTTCCAACACGCAGCACAAGATAGGAAAGTGCGAAGTCGCCGCCTGCGCACAAAACGATCCAAACAATTTCGGTACCATCTCTGGGAGACACAAAAATTGTGTTTCGGAAGAAACCTACAGTCAAAAGTAAGAACTGTTTAGATTGACCTGCGCATTAAGCATTTCGTCAACTGTTTGTCATATTTTACGCTCTAAAATTTGGAGTGATTAGCTGTGTTTATTTGTATTGGCTGTAAGGCAGATTAATACAGGAGACAATGACGTTTGATCCGATAAAATTAGTGAGGATAATTTACAACTCGTGTTGATACGAACTTAATGGGGAACATCGTCACAAAACCGTTCCAAAACGCACCACAAGATAGGACAGTGCGAAGTCGCCGCATACGCACAAAGCGATCCAAACAATTTCGGTACCGTCTCAGGGAGATACAAAAATTGTGTTTTGGAAGAAACCTACAGCTAAAAGTAAGAACTGTTTAGACTGACTTGCGCATTAAGCATTTCGTCAACTGTTTGACGTATTTTAAACTCTAAAATTTAGAGTGATTAGCTGTGTTTATTTTTATTGGTTGTAAGGAACATTGATACCGGAGAAAGCGACGTTTTTCCGATGAAACTAGTGAGGATGATTTAGAACTCATGTTGATAGGCACTTAATGTGGAACACCGTCACAAAACCGTTCTAAGAGGCAGCACAAGATAGGACAGTGTGAAGTCCGGTGAAGTCGCTGCAGAGCGATACAAAAATTGTTTCTTAGAACAAACCTTATGATAGCGGTCCTTCATTAATGCTACATGGTGTTAGGCTACATAATAAGTGTAAAGAACAGCAAAAAGTAATCTAAACTTGGAATCATTTATACTACCTTCAATCATGGACTTTTCTTCACAAAACCTTTCGGAAGAATGGAAAGCCTGATTCCAAACGTTGGAGCTGCTTATGAATGCAACCAATAAATCGAATGCAAAACATGGACAAAGAATTGCCATACTACTTAACCTAACAGGAGATGAAGATATACAAATTTACTTACTTACAAAGAACTTTAACTGGATAACGGAGTCAACGATAAAGACGAAACAATTGAAACATCATAACGAAGTTGTGAAGTGTTTAAAAGATTACTGTGGCCCTAAGAGAAATCTGGTGTATGAAAGCTACATATAAATTCTTAACCCATCGTCAACGTCAAGGCCAAACACTGGAGCATTTTATGCGTGAGTTAAAAGAACTGATACAATCGTGGGAGTTGCTTTATGGCTATCATCAATTTTATTTATTTTTATTTTATGGTTCGCATTTCAATGAAGACTTTATTATATGTTTATCTGTAATGCTCTCCTCTACAATTACAAATTTGTTTTAGACCGTCCATTCCTTTTGGAGGAACGCATACTACCGCCAAAAAACATAATGTGGCGTGTGTAGTCATATCAAAGAAGGAAGGAAGCGCAAAGTATCTCTATTTCACTGTAATAGTAGGTAAGACTTTATTCAACCTTTAAGGCAAGCCGTTTTACTTTTTATTGAGACTAGTCGAAATAGTATTGTAATCATGTAATAATTGTTTCAAAACATGCACGACCAATTATTTGTCAAAACATTTCAAATACGTGTAAATTTGTGTGGTGTATGAAATTAATTTATCATGTCAGCCAACCTTCTAAAACAATACATAATACACAGTAGGTGTAAAACGTTTTGTTAATACTGAACGAGTGCCCAACATTACAGAAGCATATGAATCTATTTTAGGATCGTACATACAGAGTGTAAGCGAATGACTAAGCCAAACTTCAGAAGCGTATTCTACTCTTCAAATTATTACTCAAAATTCTGATAAACATTGTCCGAAAATGATTCCTTAAAAGTTATAGTAACGCTTTATACGTCTGCATTATTTGACAGAAAATAAGTAACATTAGAGCAAAGTCTTTCATAATTTTTTAATTTCTTATAATTATCCGTTAATGCGGAAGTGACAGATAGTATCTGTACGCGCCGGAAGTTTGATATAGATCCTGTTCCAATTGATAAGGCAAGCATTTTGCAGATAATGTGGTCCCATGCAATATAGTCCTGCTCATTGAATCGGCTTAAGCTGGCATTGTCGCCATTGGTCATTTACCTGGCAAGTAAAGTTTGAGTAAAATGTAATAATTTCTTCTTCTTGGAGTGCTTTATCCCTGACGAGACGTAGCGATCTTCTCTCCTATGCCTGTGTTGCACGTTTAAAGTACCACAGACATAGAGGACCTACAGCTTAACGTGGAATCCGAACCACGGGAAGTGTAAACACTTCTACCCCAGAGAAGATTTACTAGGCAGAATACCTCGCTGGTTTGTCATTACCTTGCGAGGGAGAACGGCCGTTTTGCATGTCCCTAAAGTGACAAAATGCCATCCGAAAAGAAACCATTCAAATTATCGGATGAAAAACGATATGAAATAATTTTTCATCATAAACAAGGCGCTTCTAGTCGTGAAATAGCTATGAAAGTGCAGTACAATAAATCCTGAGTTATCAAAAATACTCTGAGACGGGAAAAATTGAAGATATATGTTCAAAAATAAACATCAGTGAGGGACGACAGTGTATTGTGGAGGTCGACCCTGGCAGACAGAAGTCTTAATTCTACAGATTTAACCAACATATGGTCGAAAGCTACTGGTGTAAGTGTATGGACTTCTACTGTAAGACGGAGACTTCTTAAATCTGGACTTCGGGGTTGCAAAGCCCGGAAGAAACCCTTCCTATCAGAAAAACAAAGGCTCCAGCGTTTGAGATGGGCAAAAGATCATCGACATTGGGCCCCAAAACAATGGCAGAGGGTATTATTTAGTAATGAATCTACCTCTAACATTAATTATCATGCTGGAAACGCATATCTTAGAAGATTTCCTGGAGAAGAATTTTCACGACAGTGTGTTCTGCAACAATTAAACGTACAACCTCTGTCATGATATGGGGCTGATATGGTAGACTGCATGTTGTATCTGGCATGATGAATGCAACCAAATACATTGATGTCTTACAGGAGAAGATGCTGCCTGGTCGAAAAGAGCTATTTCCTGATAAAACCTTCATCTTTCAAAATGATAATGCTCCTTGCCACAGAGCAAAGATTGTTCAATCTTGGATGTGAATCACTAAAGTTAAAAGAGTAGACGGCTAGCACAATCCCCGGACCTAAATCCTATAGAAAACTTATGGCAGAGGATTTCTAATATTATTTCAAGAAAAAAAGCCAACAAAAAAGTGAAATTGATCGAATCAATAATTGATGCCTGGTATCACTGCATTACGAAGAGAGAATTATAGAAACTGGTGAATTCTATGCCAAAACGGTGTGAATTAGTTATTAAAAGCAAAGGATGGCCTATTAAGTACTAAAATAGTTTAAAATTAATTAGTTTGTATTGTAATAAACATTTATGTGTAGACTACATTTTTATAATTAATAACGATTATTCTGTTTTTGAATAAATTTTATATATCGAAATGTTTCCGTTTTTTTATGTATCAACATTTGAGCTACTATTATTACTAGTATTGTTTTTAAGTGCTGTATTATATTTGCAATGATAAAATGAAAAATCTTAGAAAAATGAGTTTAAACTGCATTGTGCAACTAATGCAGGACTTTTCACACCACTGTACACGGCTTAACGTGGGCTGCGAACCACGGAAAGTGGTTCTGCTTCAATTCTTTTCCAGAATGGATTTATAATACCTCGCTGGTTTGCGATTACCTTGCAAGGGAGAACGGCGGTTAAAAATCTAATGTTCCGCCATTGGAAATTGAACTCCAGACCTTCAGCGTAGAAGTCTAACGCGCTAACCTCTAGCCCACAACAGCCTCTAGTGTTTGTTAAGAACACATATTGGTAACCATTTCAGGTGTATATAGTTTTTCTACTAATCTCACTAGTCTTAACAAAAAGTAAAAAGGCTTGCTTTATATATAAAACTCAACCATGAAAACATGTTTTATTTTCCAGCGAATATAGTGTCATTTTCGTTGGGCATCTCATTAACATGGTCCTCGCCCGTAATTTCAAAATTAAACGGGGAGGTCGAAACGGACGACATTCCAATAGGCCGCCTTATAACAAAAGACGAGGAATCGTGGATTGGATCACTGCTAACTTTAGGTGGAGCATGCGGTCCGTACCTAGCTGGCTTCCTGTCGGACACCATAGGAAGAAAAAAGACGCTCCTCTTCTGTTCTGGTGTGCCATTTCTGGTATCGTTCCTTATCTTAGCGTTTGCCAAAGAGTTAGTACTTTACTACATCGCTAGATTTATGGGTGGATTTGCCTTGGGCAGCGTCTTTTGCGTTCTACCAAGTTATGTGAGCGAAATATCCGAAACTCGCAACAGAGGGAGACTTGGGACCAGTATGAACGTTTTTCTAACGTTTGGATTGTTTTTCTCGTATATTCTGGGCCCATTCGTGTCTATTATGACATTCAGTTTAGTCTGCGCAATTTTTCCCACCCTTTTTATAATATTGTTTCCTTTCTTCCCGGAAAGTCCATATTATTTAGTGCGGGACAAACAGTACGAAGCGGCGCTAAAGTCGCTGGAAAAACTGCGTTTGGGTTCAAAGGAAAAGATCGCCAAAGAACTTAATATTATCCAAACTACTGTGGAAGAAGATTCACTCAATAAAGGAGGATTCTTAGACATTTTTAAATCACGAGGACTCATTAAAGCTTTAATTATCTCGTTTGGTCTTGTCGTTTTCCAACAGTTTTCGGGTATAAATGTCGTTTTGTTTTACACCCAAACTATTTTCGAAGACACTGGCAGTAGTATCTCCTCTGTATATTCGTCTATAATCATCGGAAGTGCCCAACTTATTCCCAGCATTATTACCCCATTGGTTGCCGACAGAGCTGGTAGACGACCTACCCTTCTTTTTTCCACCATAGGCATGATACTATCAGAAGCGCCTCTTGGGCTTTATTTCTATCTAAAAGAACATAACCAAGATGTCAGTGCCATATTTTGGTTGCCCGTTACATGCCTGGTAGTATACATTATATCATTTCGAGTCGGTTTTGGACCTCTTCCGTGGACCGTCATGTCCGAACTGTTTCCAAGTAACGTCAAAGCGGCCGCATGTACAGCTACAGCTTCGCTCTGTTACCTTTTAGCATTTTTTATCACAAGGTACTTTCAGAACGTGACTGAGATTATTGGAATGGGTGGTGGATTTTGGATTTTCACTGGATTTTGTATAGTTGCGGCTGTGTTTATTTGGTTTTACGTGCCGGAAACTAAGAAGAAGTCTTTCCAAGAGATTAATGCCATATTAAATGGTAAAAAGTAATATTGCCTTCATATAAGTATTGAGACGTGTCCTTACTTGTGCTTAATAACGTTCAGAATGCACATGTAATTAAAGTGCATCGTGTTTCGTTTTATGTAGTAACTACAGTCGGGTGCCGTCTTATTTGACGGGTAGGCAGGTAAAATAACCGGTTGAACTAAGATGGGTGGCCACGTGCTCAAGAAACCACTGACCAGAAACAAGTGTCGAATTAAATGTAGCTATATATACAATAATTAAACCTCTTTGCAGTTAACTAAAAATCAACATTTATTTACCAATATTTTACATGTTTAATCTCAATATTTTTAATATAAATCAAAGACAAGACAGCTTGAAGATTATTATTGCATCTAATTTGCACGAGAAATTCAATTTTATTTTTCAATACTTGAATTTAAATAAGAATTATTCAAATATTAAAATAATTATATTTCTACTAAAATACTAGTAACTAAAAATGCAGTGTTAATTATGTATTAGAAATAATTTGAACACAAAGGTGAATCAGGTACAAATAGGTTAAACACAAACCGGAGTGACTCACACACAAACTAAATACCATTTTTGTATCATTACTAAATAACATCGACTAAAAGATTACATTTCAATTAGTTTCACACAATTAAAAATGACTGAAATAGACAAATATTATTGCATTTAATTAACATGGACCACTTGATTGTAATAAAACAGTTTAATCGTCTTCACATTCCTCGTCTTCACTGTATGTCCGATTAATCATCACCCAAATTAATTATTGAAGGTTCCACCTCGTCAACTATAATTTCACGATGCGACCAAGATTTTATAAGTTCTTCCGTATGTCGTACACAACCTTTCCATTCATTTTCACCGCATTGATTCGTTTCACAACTAACCGCAGTGCATTTCATAAACTTTAGAGCGGCAATCTGCAAGGCTTGCGCTCGCTCTAATAGCCTATACGAACTAAGGAGCTAGAAAGAGAGCAATATAACTATACAAGTGTTGTAGTGGTTCGTACTGCGAAGGGCCACCCGCCAAATAAGACGGCAACCGACTATATAGTAGTACAAAATCTCAAAGGCTGCCATTACGTGAGGACTACCTTTTTTCTGTATTAATATTGGAAAGGTAACTTAATAATTAGGTACGGTACCTTTCAACAGGTTTATGTAGGCAACCAATATTACACTACGACTGTTATGTAATTTTGGTTGTCTGTATAAAATCTAGGCTATAGATGCCATACGAAAATGTTTTTCTTATGTACACAGTGATAATACTAATAATTGTAGTTAGCAATGCTGCGATTTCAAAGTGATAAGGAAATATAGTTCACTTCACTTTATCTAATCGTACTCTTGGGTTTATTTGTAAGTACTTACTAAATTGTTTATTTGTTTAGTTGTCCAATGTATACAAAATTAGAATTTTGTATTTTAAGAAGTTCCTATAAGTTAATATACAGGGTGACCCACAATTAGCGATAAAACACCTCGCAGCTGTGTTCAGCAGTGCATACTTGCTATAAAACAGCTAAAATATTTATTTTTCGCAGGCTAGTTTCTTCATACACAGCACGAAAAGAAGTGGACAATTGGCAACTAATATGTATGCCATTTTTATCCTTGATATTTTGTTCTTCTCAGTTTCGTTCTTTTCAGGAGTGTCTGCAGCAATCATAGTCTTGCCTTTTTTTTTCTATTTTTCCCTGAACTTGTCTGAATCCGCTTTGGGTATCCTTGTACATCTGTAGGACTTACAAATGTCGCTGCTATTTCACTTCCTGGAGGCGTTTTAGGTCTTTCTAACAGTACCATGTCCGCCTTTTCTTCAATTCGATTGGTATATGGTATCTCACTGGATGTTACTGAAACCGTATCAATAAATTCTTTCTTCGTAACTCGACTGGACAAAAATCTTCGGTAAATACATGCTTGTCATAAGAAAATATTCCAGTCATTTAGAAAGTTGCGGCTATATTAACAGGTATAACAAATGATGCTATCTGGTAAATAGTCATAGGTGTCCCTGGATCGGCCTTTTCCCAGGAAGTTAGAGCGTCATTACAAAATATATGCAGAGGTTTAAGGGGGCCTACATCCAGAGGCTGTAATGTATGAGCGTAATGGGGAGGCACAGTCAAAATAGTAACACTATTGTCTTTATATTAATTAATTCCTTCAATCGATGTATGACTCGCATGGTTATCCATGATCAACAGCGATGGGTTATACCAGGGGTATTTTTCAAATAAGGTCCGTTTTTCAATAAGAAGAAAAATACTGTAAATATCACTAAAATATATTTTTTCCATATTCTACATTCTGCTTTTCTACATAATTTCCATTTTTGTTCAAACATTTGTCATATCGCTCAACAAGTTTTTGAATTCTAACGTCAAAGAAATCTGCCGCCTGTGAAGAAGCCCTATCCATGACTGCAGTTTTCACTTCTTCGTCGTCGTTGAACCGTTGACCACCAAGTAACTCCTTTAAGTACCGAAACAAGTGAAATTCCCTGGGTGCAAGGTCTGAACTGTAAGGTGTTTGATCCAGTTGTTCCCATCCAAAAGACCTGATTAGATCTTGTGTTTGTGCAGAAACATGTGGCCTTGCATTGTCACGGAGCAAAATCACACCGGAAGACAGTAGGCCACGCCGCTTGTTTTGTATGGCACGCCGGAGTTTTCTCAAGATCACACAATACGCATCAGAATTGGTTGTTGTGCCTCTCGGCGTAAAATCCAGTAACAAAATCCCTTTCCTATCCCAAAAGACAGTTGCCATTATCTTTCGTGCTGAAATTATCTGTTTGGTTTTCACTCTGATTGGCGACGATGTGTGTCGCCATTCCATTGACTGTTGCTTGGACTGAGGAGTCATGGAGACACCCAAGTCTCATCTCCTGTATCGATGTGGTTCAACAATTCATCTCCTTTCTGATTGTATCGAGTCAAAAACGACCAAGCATAGCCCAATCTTTTTGTTTTGTGATCGTCAGAAAGCAGTCTTGGAACCCACCGAGAACACAATTTTCGATAATTCAGTTTCTCTGAAACAACGGTGTACAAAACTGACCTTGGAACCTGTGGAAATTCAATTGATAACTTTGAAATCGTGAATCATCGGTCCTCTCGAATTTTGTTGTCCACAACATGAACCAAATCTTCAGAAATCAGATAACTTTCGAACTTTACTGTCACTCATAGCATTATCACCGTAAACTTCGCAAGCGCATTGCGGCGATCGCGCGTTATTCTCACTCTCATTCACAAACGGACCTTATTTAAAAAATACCCCTTATATATTGAGCTGGTAGAGTGTTTTATAAAATATTATATTATATATTTTTTTTATAAGATTTTACATCGCAACTTGCCTAAAAAACTAACCAGCTATTTTTATTTAACTTAAATTAACTAAATGGTTATGCTGCACCCACTGGTGTCCTCTCAGTTCTGTTTTGCAAAACTTTCTTGTGTGTCACTTCATTTTTGCTCTGCTTTTTTCACTGCTACTTTCATGTCTCTTTACATTAGCTCAAATGGTTTGGTCCTCTTGAGCCTTCTCACTAGATCTGTATTGTCGAGAGTTGGATTACCTCGACTTTTATGTAGTGATGAAACCTGGTCTCATGCTTTTGGACAAGGCCATTTATTTCCTCCGTCACTGTTTTTATCCCTAGATCACTGTTGCTAGCGTACCAGGGTACATCCACGATATTCCTCAGCACGTTGTTCTGAAAATTTTAAATTTGTTTGATGTTAGTTTTGTTGGCGAAGCCCCAAAGTTGTGCGTCTCTTCCCAGCAACCAATACATTTTCATATATTTTATATTTAGTTCTTCTCTTTTCCTCTGTAAACGCCATTTCCATCGCAGTTTGGCATCGAAATTCATTCCAAGGTAGTTGTAATGATTGTAGCGGGCGGAAGTGGAACGTCCTCCGCAACTTCTCGAAGCTTCTGCACACGACTTGGTGCTTTGAGAAAAATCTTTATCGCAGCTGATATCAGCACGTTAATGTTTGAATAAAGATTGCGAACTAAGTCAGCTACTCGGTGTAAACCATGTGCTAAAGAGGGCACATGTATCATGTTTGGATATAAAATCTGCAGTCCTCGTATTGCTTTGCACATATATGGTGCAGCATTACTACAAACCACTCGCACTTTTTATTATAAAATTCCAAAAGGCCACAATAAGCTTAGAGAGTCGTTGAAAAAAGCAGCAATTGTTGAATGATTCACTTTGTCCAAGACTTTTAAAGTCAGCAGATATGATTTATTTTTTTCTTCTTTAACCCCTAATCTACCAAACACAAAATTTGCTACGCATCTTTGTTCTGCAACAGTTGTTTCATCCAAAGACACACAAATACTGTGATCCTTTACTTTTTCTCTTAGTTTGTGTAATGTTGCAGCATATAACTCAGAATCATAATTATTTTTTAACATCGATTCGTCTGGAATATTCTGTTTCGTGTACTTCTCCAAAAAATTGCAAAGAACTTCATTCTTTAATTTAGCCAACGGAATATCAGCACAAATAAAAGCCATTAAATTCTGAACCATTAGGTCCAGGGCTTGATAAAGCAGAAATTAACACTTGCCGTTGGTTAATCTCCCTTTTTCGGTTTTTGTTACTTGCATGTTTTCCGGTTTGGAGATGCTGCGTAACTTAGAACTTTTTGGTTGCCGCAACAGGAACTTCGCAGTATTTACAGAATAACAGACGCCCATCTGCTGTGAACTTATCATAGCCCCTCACCAACTAGTTTAGAATCGCACTTATACACTTTTTTCTTTCGGCATTTTGAAGATGTTAACATTATTGGAACTATTAGACAATTGATTGTTGATGAAATGATGAATTGTAAAAACTTTCAACTTTCACAGGATTTCCCGCGCAACAGGTAACAGGCAAACCCTGGTAATCCTCTTAGCATTTCCAAGTATTCTGGTTTTTCAAAGCTTAACAACTAAGAAAGTACCTACATATTGAAAATACAGAATGAATGAGTTTAGAATATTATTTAAAATTTCTGGAAATTCCCAGACTGCTTGACGAAGTGAATCTGTACTAGATAGCAACAAACTTGTATAAATATGCAATTTAAACGGACAAACGCTGAAAATTGTGCATTAATGCTCTAAACAATTAAAATATGCATTTATTACCAAATATGTCTAAAATATGCGTTTCAATATGCAAATATGCAAATGCATAATTATCCTAAGCCTATTGATATGCACTGACATGCTTTCGTTTAGTTTTATTCTCCATCTGTCCACCTGGTTTGTAGCTTGTTGTTTCTTCAATTCCTTCGCCTACTGCTAGTATTGCAGTATCGTCTGCAAACATGGCTATTGTTATCTCATTGGTTGACGGGTTGTCGTTGGTGTGTATTACCAATCTATTGAAGCTTTTTTTTATCTTTCCCAGTTATCTGGAGGTTTTATATTGTTTGCCTTCGCTAAATCGTATGCCAGTTTACAACAATCTGAGATCGTCAAACCATAAAGCATTTTTGCGTACGTAATGATGTACTCTACAAGAGCTTCCTCCAATTACTAGGAAAAATTTGGTTTACCTTATAATTAGGAGCCATTCTGCTTAAAGGGTCTTCATTAAGTTTTCTGACGTATCTCCTTAAAACATAGGGTGGGATCGGGTAGGGTGTTGCACCGCGTTAGCATGCCTATAATGTATACCGCAAGGCACCGCTGCTGCAACACCGGGTAGTTAGTAAGCTACGCATCAATGAGATTTTTAGTACGTAACCGGGACCGTTATGCGATTATGCATTTGACCCTAATAAACTTTGGTATCAATGTTTCACATTGTTCGTACGTCTTATCTATCTATTGTTCTAAGATAACATTTTCCACCTATCTTAGTTTCCTAATAACTAGTATCTTTCAATATTACAATTTACTTTCGGCTTAGACCGCGTCGTCATTTGGGAACTACACCCAGCATTATCAAGTAAGGCCTGACCTGTAGCTTGTCTGCCTTTACAAGCATTTGCTCTGGAAGTTTGAGCCATATTTGTTCGCAGGCCCTGCCTGCCTAAACAGAGCCGTGTGCTTATATTAATCAAACCTTGGGGCGGACAAGGATTTGATCTTGATGTATTTTGTTTGCCAGGACAGTAATACTTAATCGGCTTATGCCTGTTAGCTGTTTGTGAACCCATACACACTAACGTTTCGCAAGACATTGCAGCTTGCACCTTCAGAGTGAATATAACAGTGTTATATTTGATTAATATAAGCACACGGCCCTGTTTAGGCAGGCAGGGCCTACGAACAAATATGGCTCAAACTTCTAGAGCAAATGCTTGTACAGTCAGACAAGCTACAGGTCGGTCCTTACCTGATAATGCTGGGTGGAGTTCCCAAATGACGACGCGGTCTAAGCCGAAAGTAAATTGTAATATTGACAGTTCGAGAAACCGCGAAAGCCTCAAAGAATATATAACTAGTATCTTAATATTAACCCCAAATTGATTGTTTCCACTTAATTTTTGTGTCGGCTCTCGATTCCTCGTCCTTCTTTTCCAACTCCTTTGTTTTCCCCTTTCTCACCCTCTTACTGCTTCTTCTTCTTCAGTCGAATCTTAATCGAATTCTTCAATCAGTGCGTATAATCCTTCAGATAATCCCATAAATAAAAATCTACAGGCGTTAAATCAGGTGACCTAGGCGGTCAAGCTAAAGCACCCCCACGACCAATCCACCAACCTGGAAAATAATTTGGAAGCCAATCTTGAACCATGATTCCATAATGGGCTGGATCACCTTCTTGTTGGTACCACATATTTCATCTAATTATCAGTGGAACATCTTCCAATAATATTTGAATATCTTCATTTATAAAATGTAGGAAATGTTCATCAGTTAGACGATTTGGCAGAATAAAAGGGCCAATTAAATAATTATTTACCATGCCGGCCCAAACATTAACACCGTATCGGTATTGATGACTTCGAACATGAGGGTTCTCATCTGCCCACAAATGGATATGTATGTATATGTCCATAGAATATAGCCAATAAAATTCGAATATTCCTGATGTTGATTTACTAGCTATTTACAGTACCGAACTCGTTATAATTATAATCCTGTGGTAATAAGCGTTGGACTTTATTTTTCGAAAAGGATGTAAGCCGTGGTCGTCTAATATTATGTGAACTGTCGATTTTGGTATGTCTACAATCCGAGAAATACCACGTGCGCTTCTCGTAGGCTCCCATTCAATTAAATCTAACACATTTTCTTCAATATTGGGATGTCTTATCATAAATGGACGACCACTACCGCATCTTTTTAGATCAACACTTCCTATCTCTCGTTTTCGTTGATCAATTCGTTTAATAACTGTGTGGTTTGGATGTTTTCTATTTGGATAGCTTCTAGCATATAGCTCTGCCGCTGCTTTACAATTACCACTAGCCTTTCCAAGAATCCAAATCATACTAGTGTACTCAGCAAATGTGTATTCCAATAAAGCA
>JABXWE010025785.1:0-29973 GCA_014611495.1 Limonius californicus
TATTATACATAGCAATATATATATATATATATATATATATATATATATATTTTGCGCAAATCCCTAATTAATCATACTGTGTAGGCCGAAACACTTTATTTAAAACAGGTATTAGAAAGTCATTAAATAGGTTCAAATGGAATTTGTTTTTTCAGAAGCACATCCCTTTGCTACACAGTCGCATTTACCAACACACAGAGAAAATTAAAATTCCCAGACATGTCCAGATGTCCTTTGGCTTGTCCTTTTTATTACCTCTACCATTTTTCCTTCTTTTTACTTATATTTGAAAATGTCATCTATCTAAAAATGGCTGAATTGTTGGTTCATTATTACAGGTTCTGTTTATCACTATTCTACAGATATGATTAGAAAAATATTAAAAAAAATCGTATTATACATGTACAGCTTTCATACTTGAAAATTATGTTCCTTGATACAAATTAAAAATGTTTAGATTCAAAAAAATTTGAACTTTCAATATTTTTTTTCTGAAAAAGTTTGGTAAAATACCAGCCAAAATTCAACATTACCTAAGCTAGAAGTTCGTTACATGTAAAACCGGCAGATACAACTAAAATATTGAGTTTTGGATGCATTTTCTATGGTTAAAAATAGAAATATTCTTCTTCAGCAACGCCTTCTATTGGTTCTGTACCCCTGAGGCTGCCCTCTTAAAACAACATTTTCTATAGGGCAATATAGTAATAAAACCTCCAATATAAGAACATAGGTAATAGAACAGTTTGCTAATGCACGGTACACTTATGCAATACCCAGAAAGTATTACAGAGGCTGAAATATCTAAAATTCAAACAAAATCAATAACATTTGACCACATACATTTAATAAACAAAAAATTACAACTGTTAACTTATCAATATGTGGGAGAATCACTCTTTTCCAATTAACTAATACAATTAAATCCGATATACTGCAAACAATACAATAAATAAAAAATCAATGATTAACCACTTAATGTACATGCCCTTGTTTGACGAACGCTCCTTACTGACAATTTTGCACGAGTCCGTGTGTCACACAGGCAATCACACTACTTTGCTACACAAATTGAGGATACAAAATTAATTTTTCTACTAAATAATAGATGTCGCCAGTATTATCAAATTACTAAAATAAATTTAAAATGATATAAACTTTAGGATTTATCATTATTTTGCGTTGTTTTCACATGAATATTCTACTATAAAATTAATATGGTAAATACTTTCGGATACAAAACTAATTATGTCGTGTTTTTTTATTTTCAAAATTGTTTACTTATAAAATAATTATAGAAATATTATGAACAGAATCTGTTCTTCATGAAAACGAACTTAAATATCTACCTACGCCACTGATAATTTTTTTAGCGCCACACCGATGCTTCAAAAACAGCAAAAAGTATAGTTAATACAAATTTCCATTTTATATATGTTTATACTTAATAATAAAGATTAAAAAAAAATATAAATATATTTAAAAAAATTGTTTTTTATTCATGCCCCTATCATGCACAAATACACTTACTATGTCCCATAAAAAATATTTTTTTCCATTAATTGCAGATTCAATGGTAGATTACCTAGAAACTTAGTAGATAAGTTTCATGTTCTCCTTTACAAATTACATTATTATTAGTGTTTTTATCAATTAAACATTTAATTTATTTGATTTTTTCGTTTTTATCAAATTAAGGTGAACAATATCTGTTGTTAACTTAATGTGGTTCTGATATTTTATTTTTCTATCGAATGTATCTTCACAATAATTTTTAACTTTGATGAATTTCTATATTAAATTTACAATACATGTAGGTGTTACCCCAACAAAATTTATAAACTGTATAAGCCAATTTTAAAATATAACAATACAGTAAAACACCGATTTAACAAACCCGGATGTAACAGAATTCGGATTTAACGGATTAATTTAAAAAAATTAAAAAAACTTCAAAAGTCTTAAACTCAACAGTGTGGGCATTTCATATCACACTTGTTTGAGGTAGTGTAGGGTAGACTTGTTTTATTTTAGTCTCAGTCTGCTTAAAGCAATCATACAGCCATATTATATACAAATATGTTTCTTTCATTTCTGAATCGTGTCTTTATTTATTAAATAATTTTGCAATCCTTCCAATTCAAAATGGCATCCAGTAATAGAAAAGCTATTAGGAACTGTTTATTTTTACAATAAAAACAATAAATCATGGTAAACAATAACTTCCTACGCTACGTTAAATTACTGCACTTTTGGTACTAATGGACACCCCTGTCTCCAAATAAGTCTGTTAAAAGGAGGTTTTACTGTATAATGAAAGCATGCCACACGTTTTCCAATAAAATTTTATGAACCGAACATGTCAGGCATACTAACCTCTGATGTCACGCAACACCAATGCAAACTTTAATGAATCGAAACCAAAAACAGATAAAGTTGCAATCATAGCTTCACAAAAATATTGGGTTAAATTTTTAAATTATACCAGAACACTTAAATTAGCAAGGCTGATGTAATATTAAAAAAAAACCATTAGCAATACATAAATATAAACTTTGGAAAACTCCTTACCACCATGATATTTAGAACACTTAAATACGTATTTCGGCAACTAAGCTGCCATCTTTAGTAGGAACTTGGACAAACCAATGTAACTTGACTGAGGATACCGCTGGAGATAAGTCGTACATCAACTCAACAATTGAAGTTCAAGAGGAGTTTTCCAAAGTTTATATACTTAAACCACGATCTCCAATCAATCCTATTAGCAATAAAATTTTCGGTAAACGATGAAACAGCAGATTATTCTACCAACTGCAATGTTCCACTTATTAGATCACGTGAAATGAATGAGGAACGATTATTAATATTTACTATTCCGCTAAAAACACTTAACCGTTAAAAGCATTTCATACGTAGAAAATTATAAAAGTTAACTGGATTGTTATGTAGGAAATTTCGGCTTCTCAAATTAATATAACGAAATGAAATTTTCGCTACAACAGAATAACAATAAACGTAATTTAACAAAGAGAAATTAGTCTACTACAAAAGTAGGAAATGTATCTAGTTTCCAGGAAGTCATGATGTTTCCAGGTGGTGTACGGTATTTTGGGTCTGTAAAACACATTTAAACAGGAATTTTAAATCTAAATTGCATATAATTTTACATACCCAATACATTCACATTATTAAAAACTGCAATGTCTGTTGGGTCCCCATCAATATTGTTCATATTTGGGGGCCAAATATCCTGAATACTTCGCTGAATTTCAGTTTGTAGGTTCAATAATAAACTATACATTTTTACAACTTCAGATCGTGGGGTCGGATAATTTTTAAAACCTAAAACAATAAGGCATAACTCACGTGCCTTTGGTCCCCAATCAAACGCCTCATGGATTAAAATATATAAAGCTTCCATAAGAGCAATATCTTCATAAATACTTCCTTCTCGCAAACTATGTTTCTTACGTTCCTGTTTTCGACGAAACCGCGAAGAGGAGCGAGAACTGCAAATTAAATTGAAAATATTTTAGAGTATTGTAAACATATGTGAGCTTTTATGCAATGTCATTTTGTTTTTTTTTGAGTGTCAGCAATTTTATTTAAAAAGGTGAACATTCTATAATCACATCCATCCAGCTACAATGAGTTGGGAATAACACCATCAGTAGTAACAGATCGCTGAAACATTGTGTTGACCACACTACCTTCCTTGTAATGCTAATATGTCATAGCAAAAGTAGCAGCTGTACGTACTTACTCTCTCAAGATGTTAGAATACTATAGAGGCTAAGAGTAAGAATGGATCAAGAACTACCAACAAGTAATAAACTAAAAAGTGGTGAAATCAAATGTTATAATGCTAACTTTTGACACATTCACAAAATGTAGAGGAAAAATGCCAATTGAAATATTTGATACATGAAGCTGCAGATCAAGTACAGACAAACGGAAAACAAAACAATCGATATGATGAATTTTACAAATAGTAGCTACAACAGCAGATGGGAGAGAAGAACAGTCAGACTATTGGGGACGAAATGCCAAGTAGGAACGAAATTGTACGTATAATAAATAAACAAAAAACCACAAATTGCCTGGAGGAAATGGTATCCCAGCAGAGTTCTTAATACGGAAAGTGGAGATATGCTGCAGGGAGAAATGGTGAAATTAATACAACAAATATGGAAACAGACGCAAATACCACGGCATATAAGATTTTGGCACTTTGGCATTTTCGGTGAATACCAAGCAGGTTTTGGGCCAAATAGATCACTGATTAACCAAATCTTCTCCATGAAACAGATCCTTGTGAGTTGCTATGAGTTTAAATTATCCTTATTTACTTATGATATTTATTGATTTCAAGCAAGCATATGATACAATCAAATATGCAGTATTAGAATATTTTAAATTCCCTAGAAAAGTAATTTACTTCCTCAAAAGGTAGTGGGGAATGCGAACGCGAACAGACGTGAACGAGCGAATGGACAGTAATAATAGAAGGAAGGAAAGAAAAACTAGTGTTAGTTCAGCGGAGGACTATTTTAAAAGGAAAAAGACGCAACAACTAATCAAGATAAAAGAGAAGAAAATCAACAAGAGGAAGAAACCTTCAAAAGAAGCAGAAAACGCGTAGATCACCTACGAAAAGAAATAAAAAGGAGTTGGAGGAAGGCTTTGATGAAGGCATGGAAAAATTAGGGAAATTTATAGAGAAATGCACAGCCAAATGAAGGAAAACAAGAATGAATTGCAGAACATCAGGAAAGAATTAAAAACGAATAACAACGAAATGAGAAGATTCAGAGAAGAAATGAGAGCCATAAGGGAGAAACTAATCAAAAGAGATGTGGAATGGGAAAAGCAAAGGAATGATATGAGAAGAAAAATAGAGAACTTGGAAAAGAAAGTTGTCTCACAAGAGAAAGCTAATAGAAGGAACAACAGAAACCTGGAAGAGAAAGTTGAGGAGGCAATATAACGAGAAATGGGAGTCAAGGTGGTAGTAAAAACGGCTTACAAAATTGGCAAACAAGAAAACAAAATAATAGTTGCAAAATTAAACCGCTTTGAGGAGAAAATATCCGTGCTAAAAAATAAATCCAATTGGGAAATAAGCAAATATATATGGACAGCGATCTAACAGTGGAGGAGCAGAAGGTACAGGCTGACATCCGGAAAAGAGCAAAAAGAGAAAAAAAAATGGGAAACAACACCAAAATAGGTTACAGGAAGCTAGAAATAAACAGGATACACTACGAATGGGCCGGGGAGGAGGAAGGACTGACGAAGAAACAAACCGTTCCAAAAAAAGTAAAACCCATCCACCCAGCAGAATGTTTGATAACGACACCTGCAATAAATAAGGAAAATGAGATATCTAGACCAACAGAAAGAGAGAAACAAACAAATATAAACAAGAAGTAAAATTAGTATACGCACATGAAAAACTAAAATGGCTACGAAGTAAGGAAAATATCAGAATGGAAAAAGCTAACTGGAAGGAAAGAACTGTAGAATTGAAAATCAGGTACCAAAGGAAAACAGAACCAGTAAATAGAAGATACGAAATGATAAAAGACAAGAGTATACAAGGGGTGGGAGGAACCCCCATTACAGAACTCAAAATAGGAACATAGAATACCGGCAGTATAAATGGGAAAGAATATGAATTAAAAAATGAATATAACAGAGCCGGAATAATGGTGTTAGCACTGACAGAGACAACGAAGAAAGGTAAAGGATGTAAGGAACTACAAGGACACTTATTACTACATTTCGTTTCATATGAAATGCACCACCCATTAAAAATAAAACTACGTATTTGAAACTTTGCTAAAATAATGTTTCATTATTGCCTATGAAGTGATCAGGTTTTCATAAAAAAAGATTAACAATTACAAGAAAACAATAACAACAACGAAAACAAGATTAATAATGTGTAACATCGCCATGAACAGCAATGCAAGCATTTACTCGTCGTGGCATGCTTTCTATCAAGTGGTCTATGTTCTCCTGGGGTATCTCGTTCCATATAACCTCAAGTTGGTGTCTCAGCTCGTCTCGTCCCAAAGATGTTCGATCGGCGATAAGTCAGGTGATCGTGCAGGCCAGGGCAACATTTGCAATTGTGCTTGTTGGAGGTACGTTTTGGTAATGTTTGCAGTGTGTGGACGTGCGTTATCCTGTTGGAAACTACCGTTTGCCAACGTCTGCGTGAATGGTACTAATACCGGTTCCAGGACATTATGAATATAGCGAAGAGCATTTAAAGTGCCTGGGACGAACACAACAGGTGATCTTCTACTGAAACAAATCGCACCCCAAACCATAACTCCAGGTGTTAAAGCTGTATGGCGTCTTTCAACAAACTCTAGATTTTATCTTTCTCCTTGATATCGACGTACCTTCCTACGGCCGTCATTTGCCAACAAACAAAATCTTGATTCGTCACTGAAGACAATGTCGTTCCATTGCTGATTCCAATGCTGCCGCTCTTGACACCAAGCAAGCCTAACAGCCTTGTGATGTGAAGTTAAAGGGAGCCGTTGGAATGAACGGTAGGATCGCAGTCCAAAAGAAGAGATTCTTCTGTAAATTGTTGTCATTGACACGCGGCGGTGAAGAGCTCGCATCCAGTCTACAGCAACAGACCTTGTTGTTTGAAAGCGGTCTCGTGTAGTCATATTGTTTTGTTTCTAAGCAACAAGTTGATGAGAGACAGTAGACGAACACCACAACCACTTGATTTTTTTAATGGAAATAGTGATCATTTCATACGCAATAATAAAACATTATTTTAGTAAATTTTCAAACACGTAGCTTTATTTTTAATGGGTGGTGCATTTCATATGAAACTGAGCATATATAGCAGAGTAGGAGAACAAACCTAGGCATTAGCAATAGTAGCCTGCTTAGTACACAAGCACTTTAGGGAAAAAATAGTTAACTGGGAATTAATCTCCGAAAGAATAATGTGGGTACGTACACTTCGGATTTGGAGAACAGGTAAGATGATAATAGTGTATGAATGAAAATGATAAAAATGAGGAAAAAGATAGATTTTGGACAACGTTATAAGATGTAACAGAAGAAGAGATTAACTCCCGATGGTACGAGTACCTCACAGAATCATTTGAGTGTGACAACAGATTTAATACCAAAATGGGCGACGAGCAAGGTATTATAAACGAACCAATGCAAGGAGAAGGAGATATAAGGTACGAAAAGGTACAACAGGCCATCAAGAAACTAAAGGTTGGAAAAGCTAAACAGGATCGAATCAAACCTGAAATAATCAAGTACATACCACCTGAAGGCTGACTACTGATGCAGAAAATGTTTAATATAGTATGGAAAATATAGGTTTCTGAAGACTGGCAATCTGCAGTGATAGTACCAGTATTGAAAAAAGATAACACCACTCAATGCTATAATTACCAGAGGATTTCACCAAGGGTAGTAGGAAAAGTATACGAACATAATGTATAAACCTAGGAAAAGTATACGAACATAATGTATAAACCAGACTGAGGAAAATACTAGAGCCAAGATGGGTTTAGACCAGGAAGCTCTACACAAAACTGGATATTTGCTCTTCGTCAAATATATGAGAAAACTTTAAGGAAGAGTGGGAAAGTGTATCTTTGCGCAATAGACCTACAGAAAGCTTTCGATACTATTTCAAGAAAGTGTATATGGGAGACCCTAGTAAAGCAAGGAGTTCCAAACAGATTAATAAATGCCGTGAGGAGCTATTATAGAAATACAACAAAAAAAGTAAGAACCACACTTGGAACAACAGAAAAATTCATCACCAATAAAGGTGAGAGGCAAGGAGAAATTCTGAGCTCATTACTGTTTATTACAGTAATAGACGAGATATCAGGAAAGGCAAAGTGACGTTATAAGGATGCAGAGTGGGAGTCATGAAACTTAGGTCCGTCATTGTAAAAGAACTTCTATATGCCGATGATTTAATGTTGATCTCAAAAAGTAAAAATAACTTTCAAAAAGCAATAGAAAATTGGAAACGGACAACAGACCAAGCAAACCAATACCATGAAATACCTGGGCTCTATATTTAATAGCGAAGGAAACGTAGAAAGTGATGTCAACAATAGAATAGGGACAACAGCAAGATTATTTAATGCGTTAAAAACTATATTCCTTGGCGAACGAGAAGTAAGAAGGTAAAGGTCAAGGTATACAATACAGTGTTTAAACCAGTCTTAACATATGGGAGTAAATCGTGAGTGGGTGCTCAGTAAGAAGTTAAAATCCAAACTGCAAGCTGCAGAAATGAAAATGCTAAGGAGAATTGAACGAGTTACTAGGACTGACAGGATATAGTCTCAGATAGTTTTAAAGTTAATAGGGGAATGCAACAGAGATCCAAGCCAAAGCCAAGCAGTTTGGGTCAGAAATAAATGAACAGAAGACCATATATGTGGATGAGTGGAAATGACGATCAAGTAGGACTAGTCTTTAAGGTAACATCTAGAGGAGGAAAGCAGCACAGTTTCAAAATAGTGAACAGTTTTTGAGTATTTAGGCGTGGATTTAACAAATAAAAATGAAGGAAAAGAGAAAGGTAATAAGAAATTAATTAATGGAAGTAGAAGTGCTGGGGCTTTAATAAACATACTGAAATCAAAAAAAGTAGTACACAACACAAAAATATGGAATTATAAAACAATCATAACAGTATGCATGCCAGATCCTCAATAAAGATTTAGAAAAAAAAAATTGAAGCATAGAAATGCAAGTTACTCAGAAGAATATATGGAGGGGTACAAGAAAGAAAAGTACCAAGAAAACAGACGAATCAGGAAATTATGGAAATGTATAAACAATCTACAATAACAAACATTGTACAAAGATAACAATAACAACATACCTTGGACACATTGCCAAATTACCAGAAGAAAGAATATTGAAGATTGTACTAGAGGGCGAAGCTGGTACAAAACGAAAAATAGTATATCAAGGAGGAAGTAGATGGAGGCAATAAGAGAACCCCTTGAAAAGTGTCAGATTAGGAACAGAAAGAACTTGTACAGAAGAGAATATTAATGGGCGATTATGAATAAAAACAGACCATTGTTAATATTAACCAATTTTTACATTTACCATAACATATATATTATGAATTAATTACACTTCTATTTAAACAAAAACACCTTAAGTTCTCTTTTAGTATTTACCTCATACTTCTCGATGAACGTACTGTACTACTACTGATGATTGACGCTATATCATCTGCTTGATCATGTGACGAGATGAATTGCATATCATCTTCATTTTCAAACTTAGTTTTCTTTTCAATTCTCAAGGCAAGTAAACGTGTTTTATACTGCTCAAATTCACTTAACATTGACTTAAATTTATCACATAACAACGAGCAGTGGGAGTAGACACCTTCCACAATATCAGATTCTACAAATAAATTATTATTAATCATAATAAATAAATAATTATTCTTCATTATTACCATGAATGTCATTACGGTTATGCCTGTGCGCCAATTTGATAGCCCGAGAAAATAAATTATCTTGCACACATATAACAATGGCTGTTTCATAGTCGTCAAGATAGTTCTCATAAATCTGCGATGCTTCCTTTGTTCTACCTGCATTTTTAAGATCCTCTGCCAGAGCACGTAAATGATGGTCCATTTTATCTTTGCTATAATTCATTTCGAGCATAACATCAATGGCTTGCCTCCACAATAAACCACGTTTGTATGCATCAAATGCTTCTTCATACAATTTGGCACGACGAAAGAAAATCGCCGCTTCTTCATATTTATTTTGAGATTTCAGATTTACCGCTACAATGCCAGATATTTCCATATACAAGGGAGTTTCTGGCTTCATCACCCACAAAGCTTTTTCATATATATCATGTTCTTTCAGATAATCTAACACTTCCTCATCATGGCATGGAGATCTAGCAAGATACTGGAATGCTTCGAAATGTCGGCCAAGGAAATCATTAATTTTAAAGCGACATCTGCATGAATCGAGCCTTTTTAGATCGTTAATAAATGGTTCAAACTCCAACGGATCCATTTCTATATTTCTGGCCACAAACAATATTAAATCTAAATCATATGTCAACAGCGCAGTCTCAAACATTTCTCTACTAGACTTCAAGGTGCGTGCACTTTTAAAAGCCTCCACCGCTGATTCCATTACTGATGGATCTTCATCTACATGATCCAACAAGCTCTGTACGTAATGCAATGCTTCACTGATTGCGGTCGGAGAATTCTTAACAAAGCAAGCAGTTATAATAGAATTGATATAGTGCATATGGTTATTTCTCTCCATGTATTTTATCATTGCATCACATATAAAATTACGCTTCCCGGTAATTTCTTTTTGGACAGGAATTGAGCAATCTCTGTATGTAGTGTTAAAGACGTTATGGTCCTCTATTGTGAGTAGAAATTCGCTTAAACTTGCGGGAACTGAAACAACGCCAATAAATTTATGAATGTCCGTCATAAATCGATTAAAATCCAAATCAATCAGTACATTCATGTGCAGTTTCTCCATACGTACAATGTCTATAGCTTTAGCCCACTCTCTTTCGACAAGCAATGCTTCAATGCGATCGACAGATATAATCCGACAAGTACACATTTCTACGTTGCCTCTAGGAATTTGCATAGCAAGACATGAAGTATCAGGAATCCCACAAATTAGAGAAGCCCCTAGTTCTATTTGTCGTGAATATACATTTGAAAAATTATTGTTCATCAGTTCGTTTAATGGCTGGTGTTTTAATCGTACACCCAATAGTTTACCTTCTGATAATGTTAAGAAAAGATATTTGTTATAAATTATAAACGAAATCACTCCTTGCCAAATTTGGTGATCATTAATAAAGAACTTATTAGTTGCTGATAAAGAAAACACAAATATATCACTGTCAACTAAAACTGATCTCATGTGCAAGTGCGTCAGAGCCAGAGGAGTAGAAGGAGAAGCACCTGGCTTAATACCAAAAAGTGGAATCGTTGTGGACGATTGTTGCAACATATTTTCGTGATTTTCAACAAAGCCACTATAGTTGAAACCTTTTTCCAAAGTGGCAGTAGAGGTAAATGTCCATGCATCATCGTCAGGGTTCATTATTACATAGAAAACATCCACATCACTTGTTTGTGGAGTACTTTGTTCTCCTACACAAAATATTCTGCCATTCACCCATGTAAATTGATGGAATTTCAGTGGTGAGATGAAGCTTGGCTCAGCTTCCAGCTGAAAACTTCGCGTTTTCGTTAAACCTTTTTCCTCAATTTCAAAGATTGTAAGCATATTACAACTGTCAATAAGAGCTACTCGTGGTCTATGAGGATGAAAAGTTACAAAATTAATCGGAGCTTCAACCTCTACCATAGTATCACATATTGGAGGAGGTCTCATTCCCACTGTACAACGAGTCACAAGGGCTTTAGAACCATTAATGGAAATACAAGTTGTATGTATTGGGGTAGCTGTTTGGCTACAATGATAGACAAATTTAAAAGAGTATGTTATTGCTTCGTATAGAGTTGTTACTCTTAGCACACAGAGTGTATCAGGGCTTTTTATAAAATCAAATCCAATCAACGGATTTACTTCTTGAAACTGTAGGCGTTGCTTGAGATACATTGCAGCATTATTAAACCAATATAAATCTATAGAAGTGTAGCTGTCTTCATTTGCTGATTGATGAACGGCTAAGATTTCTCCAGAAGGACTCCATTTTAGATGCTGTACGTAAGCCTAAACAAACCAAAGCAGTAGTGTTTTTTTTAATAATAAGAAAATTTGTGTAACTTAATTTTTAAAATAAATTCACCACAAGAAAGATACTGTCACTGAAATGTCTTTTATCAAATTACAGCTGAACCTCGATTAGGTGAATTCCACTCACATTACTGCCCAGATTCTCATAGTTCTTATACTCAAATCTCTTGGTAAAATGAATTTCAATTAATCGAAGTTTTCCATAAATTGATGTATTTTGTCATCCCGTTTAACATAATTGTCCCTCTATTTTTTAATACAAACTATAAAAAATTTCTTAAAACATGTACCAACAAGACTACTACACACTTGTGTAATTACTTATGGGACAGGCTATTTAAATGGTTCTTAGTACTAAGTTAGTAAATTCCCTCTTTCTAAATTTGAACTCGTTATGTTTACCCAGAAATTCACTTCTGCGTCCACTTTACAGCATTATGAATTATCACAAGCAAAAAGGAAAATTCTAACGTTAAATGATTTAATTCAAGAAGTCAAACAAACAACAGAAAATCCACCAACTCATCAAAGTATGGAATATTGTTGTAAATTATAATATCAGATATATTATTCTATATCTGAACAATTCTTTTAATACAAAAACGTATCAATTTTTGAAGAGAAATTAAACCATTCTCTTAGGCCTGTATGACAAAATTGTCTGTGAGCATGCGCAAATAGGTGCAATTTATAGTGACATCTGTGAGAAAACTTCAAAACAATCATGTGACTGTCGATAAAGTCGCATTCTAACACGATTTTCCGCTATTAGGTTAATGCATAAGTTCGTAGCGCTTTTATTTATTTATTTTACATGAGCGCACGACAAGCAAACAAGCTGCAGCAATAAATACCGTGAGCGAAATAGGAGAAAGTGCGTGGATTGTCAGCAGGCGGGGTAAACACGTGATAAACATATTCTTCTCTGCTCTCTGTGATTGTTAATAAACACTAAAAATTGCTTGTTTGCGCATCGATGCGACGCCGACTTTGTACAAAATTCTGTAGGTTTTAGCTTAGAGGATTATACTGTGGTTTTAGAATGAGAATCTACAGAATTTTCTACAAAATTTTGCTGTATGAGACGGCACAGAATTTTGTAAAAACACTTTGAACAAAATCTTTACAAAATTCTGTGCCGTGTCATACAGGCCTTAGTATAGAATAAAATTGCTTTTTCGTCAGCAAGTACTATAGCAATTAACTGAAAATAGTTGTCTTATAACAAGGATTTAGTACTGCAGATTAAATACTGCACTGTGTTAGTGATCATGGGCATAATCTTTTGGGCAGGGTAGATTAGTAGTAGTGTTTTAGTTTTTAGACGAGAAAAATGTTGCAGTATTAGTTTCTAGGACGGTTAGCAAAGAAAGTTTTTTAAATTATGAAGTGTAATACATAGTTCGGATTTGCTCCACCCTATTTGCACTACCTAGAGGGAGTACCAAATAAAAGCAAGCTAAACACACCAGGCATGATGCCCTAAACTCAATCAAGAGAAGAAACCTCTATCTATCATCACCAATGTACTGTCTAGATCTAGTGAACTGGTGAATATATTAGTTACTTAATTTCAAAAAGCAAAAGATATGCAAGATGGCAAAATAAATAAGGAGCTCCATATTAGATGACAACAAATTAAGGTGCAAAGCCTCTCAATGACCACCTACTACAGCGCGAACACGAATAGCTAGATAGCATACTCGGTAAGCAAGTTGATTACAAATTTATTTTCGTTAATTTTAATCTTGGACAATACAATACTGGACACAGCATGCATAACAAACCAACTCAACAAATAAGAGTATATTTTCTGTGTACTCATAAGGTTAACAACTCAGAATCCCTATTCATTAACAGCCTTCGTGTCCCACAACTGAACGTACAACGTATTTGCTGTATTGGGAAAGCTTCAAGTTCGAAATGAAGACAGATTCGATGTTTGTTTGCTCCAAAAGCGGGGAAAATTACCTAGCATGATATACCTATACCTATTTTTGGCTTTTAAACATGAAATCTATACAGTATTTTCAAAATGTTCAAAACAGTTGTACGTTATGTTGCGAAGTTTAAGCAGTTATTTGCCTATTAGATTAGTTAACAACTGTAATAATCAATTCTATCTTAAAATTAGAATGACGGAAAATTGTGAGAAAGTCAAATGTAAATAAATAAACTTTCGCATTAAAAGAGTAACAAGACCATAAACAAAAACATCCACACACCAGGTAAGTCAAGTGCACCAACACGGTAACCCACAGAGTCGGGCCCTATTGTGCATTGCACAAACTAGCTTAGCTTTGCCTCACACCGCCTCGACATTGCGCAAGCGGTACAAACAAGGATCATGATTATGATGATGATGAGTATAAAAATTATATTCAAAATTAACTTTGTATACTCAAAAAGAAATTATTCAATTTTCTATTAAATATTTAATTTTAAAGTTCCCTAATTTATAGTTTTGTGTGCTAGTATATAATTATTTTTGGCAAATTACACAGTTAAAAAATATATTTGACAGTTAACAGTTACTTTGCTTTAATTTAATTGTTACATTTTTCAAACAATTTACCATAAATAAGAAGGCTATTTTAGGCCTGTATGACGTAGCACAGAATTTTGTTGAAAATTCTGTTCTGTTCAAAATAGTCATGTGACCGTTGATAAAGTAGAATTCTAACAAGATTTTATAATATTGGGTCAATGCGTAAGTTCGTAGCGCTTTTATTTATTTATTTTACATGAACGCACGATAAAGCAAACAAGAGATAACAGAAAGTGCGTGGAGTGTCCGTAAGCAGGGTAAACACGTGGTAAAAATATTCTTCTCTGTCCTCTGTGATTGTTAATAAACACTAAAAATTGCTCGTTTAGACATCGATGCGACGCCGACTTTATACAAAATTCTGTAGAACACGAATCTACAGAATTTTGTACAAAATTTTGAACTAAATTTTGCTGTATGACACGGCACAGAATTTTGTAAAAACACTTTGAACAAAATTCTGTGCCGTGTCACACAGGCCTTACGTTATTAAATAGTTTTTTTGTCGTTGTTTTTTACTTTTCTCTCAAAAAGTAATAGTTATGAAACAAATATATGTTTAAGAGTCATCCAGTGCTCCAGTACATGCCTGATTAACCGGAAGTGGATGTATTTTATACAATAGGAAAACTATATTCGTGTCACAATTAATCAAAAAAAAAGTTGTATAATGGGTTTTCTGCTATTCTCACCTACCCTTACTAGACGACAGAATATGCTTCTCTGCTTATCTGGTATGTTTATTTTACCCTTCCAGTGAAGTGTTCAGACACCAACGTGCTATCCAGTACTGTATCATCTAACTTCTGCAGGCATGCTTTTCTAGCTTGCAAAATATATCTGCATTATTAATAACACTATTATTAAAAAAAAGATATTTTTAATTTACCACCCACAATAAGTTTTTTATATTGCCATAAAAAAAAGTAAGACTATTTTCAGAAGCAATACGAAACTCCACCCTGTAGTATAAAAATTATACAATCACATCATATGAGAGGCTATTAATGTTTTACCTTAATTTGGTTGCTGTAACATGAACATCAAAAGCTATATATTTAGTTACGCCTAAAATAAAGAAAAAAGTACTTACAGACTTTTCCAAGTTGTATTTGGATCTGGTCAAACAATTTTTTTCAAACAATGTTAGTTGGCATCTCTTGCTAGTCCAAATAACGCCTGCAATCCAATTACCAAAGGGCTTCCAAGCAATAGCCGCTTGCAATCCCAGTAAATCTTCAGATTCATGCACCAAAGTACAGGGGTAATTATAAACTCTGAGTTTTCTTTTTCCATTATTAACATAATTTACTACAAATTGCTCTGCATTTCCACGCCAGGATATTTTTACAGTTTGATCTGGTTCTTGTATAGGTTCTAAAACATTAAATAGCACATTAGATAAGGTATACAAACTGGAGGTAGTAAAACCTACCTTCATCCTTGTACGATTCTATCAATGCCAATTCTTCAGGGCTACGAAACTGCCGCTCAGCTGAACCCCATCCCAACTGGTCATCTCGTGAAAGATCATCATGTAAATTGCAAACTCTCAGCTTCTTCAGAAGTTGCGCTTCAAAGTTTACTTCGAAAACACATAGCTCACCATTCAATTTTATTGCTACAAAAGCATCTTTTGTAGGATTCCATACAGCACAATCAAAAGCAAATAAATCTTCTGCTTCTGCTGCAATTGATTCTGATTCAATTCTATTTATCGATTTGTCCGACAGATTCACGCAAACAAACTCAGATTTTGCTCCAATCCATAATAGTTGTTCTTGAGTAAGATACTCAAATTGTATGACATCAGCCGAGTTGCTAGTTATCGTGGTAACTTCTTCCCCAGGCCCATCTTCGTACATAGTCAACACATTATTTCGTAAGACATATACCTTATCGTTCACAAAAGCAATGTGTTTAGCATCCTCGTCTGTAATATTTACCGCTTTGCGTGACAACGTGAAAAGTTGAAGATTTTTCATTTTTTATTTAAATTCCCAGCATTCAAAAATATAACCTCAAATATACTGTCGACTATTAGTCTATTACGTATACTAATTCAAAAATACAATTGGCACTTAAGTACGCCCGTCAATTCCAATAATTTCTTAATACACACTAAACAAATTTTTTCGTCGCATTCATGATATTATTCTCAACATAAAAATTTATATCTACCCCACATGAGGCACCGAACTGAAGTTACATGCGTTTCAAAAACAAATTTGACAGATGTACACTCTGAGACAAAAGTATTTTAAATTTCGTAACTTGTTTTTAAGCCTTTCTGGCGTGTTTTAAGGCCAGATGAGCGAAGATTAAGCAATTATTAAGTTGTTTCGTGCATGTACTCTCACGATCGGCTTCCACACGCCACAAGGTGACAAAATAAGTATCATATAGAATTTTCAAAAAAAAAATGTTTAGAGTTATGCTGCTTCTCTCTAGCCCAGAAAATGGCTTTATCCAGGGGGTGTCTAATACACCCAGGTGGTGACATACTCACTTTTCATAAACAATAATTATAAAATTAGTATTTATTAATAATATATCTGTTTATTGTACATTTAAGGACAGAATACTTTTCACTTTTTAAAGTTTTATAATTACGAAGTTATAACAATAAGAAAAATATATTGATAATTTTAAAGATTAAAAGAATACACATATTCACATTTTTAAAAGAATTTAATAATATAATAGAATAATTATTTGTAGCCAATTACCTGTACTACAAGAATGCCTTGCTTTTAATTAATTGCGCATAAGGTTAAGCATTGAATAAATATAAAATTATACAGGGAATTTTGCTTTTTAGTATACATTGCCTATGTATACTTTTAAAAAGAACGCATAAATTACTCCTATTATGCAGGCAACCAACTATACAGACAACTAAAGCATGCTGTGGCCAAAACAATCAAATTAATTCAATGCTAAAAAATAAAATTAGTCTTTATTTAATGTCTTCTTGTGTTTTTATATAACCATGTACAGTAGAGACGAAAAAATGGAAATTCTAATGTGGTATCAGAATGATAAGAACTGTGACAGACTTATTTTCACTTAAATATCGAGAAAGACCTATTCCTTGTATTCAAACCATACAAACAATTGTTAGTAAATTTAAATCGGAGGGATGCGTATTAAATTCCCATAAAATAAGAAATAAAAGTAATTACGTATGAAATTAAATATTTTTTGCTACGTTGAAGAAAACTCCATAGTATCACTGCGAGAAATAGGTTCACATTTTAATGTTTCTAAAGCCTCGGTATTTATAACACTAAAAGAATTTAAATATAAATCGTACAAATTTTCTAACCGCCAACAAATATTCGATGAAGACAAAGAAAAATTACAATCTTTTGTGAAACATTCTTTAATTTGCTGAATGAACATGAATACATTTTAAATAAGATAGTTTTTAGTGATGGAGCAACTTTCACAATAAATGGAGAAGTCAACTCACAAAATTTTCGGTATGTATTATAATTCCTCATCTATCCACTATCCATTATTCTGCTAATCTTATTCCGTAGATGTCGGTCCCGCACTAACCGCCATTTACAAAACTTAACTCACAGTCAATACACCGGGAAAGTTAAAATATGGCTAGGAATAGTTGAAAATAAGCTTATCGGTCCATATTTTATTGATGGTAATCTCAATACAGCCAAATTTTTAGAGCTATTAAGGAACGACATCATTCCGGTAATAGAAAACTTAAACATCGATGACCCTTGGTTTCAGATGGACACATTCCATTTCACATTCCACGAATGCTATAAGAAACTTTCTAAGCGACAGGTTTCCAGGACGTTGGGTCGGAAGATTCGATCTCGTACCGTGGCCCCCGCGTTCTGCAGATTTGCCGCCTAATGACTTCTTTGCTTGGGGATACCTGATATCAAAAATTTATACAAATATTCCAATACAAAGTATTGATGAATTAAAAGATCGCGTACGTACCGAATGCAATCCTGACTTTCTTGCAAATGCTGAGCGTGCTTTTCAAGACCGTTTAAGTTATTGTTTAGAAGTACAAGGTGGCCATTTCGAATACTTGTAACTGTTGTTTTTATTTTCCTTTCCGTTTTCTGTTATTGATATTTAATGTTTTACAACAATAATCGTCGTTGTTGTTCCACTCATTTTGATTTACCTATTTAATATAAACCCGCCGTCAAACATAACCTTCATTCTAAAACAATTCACAAATACAGTGGCGTTTGCTTCGGTTTTAGTTGTTTATATATTTGGTTGCCTATATAATAAGCGTAATTGACGCGTTCTTTTTAAAAGTATACATAGGCAATCTATACTAAAAAGAAAAATTCCCTGTATATTTGGTAGAAAACTTAAAATAAAATGGGTATGAAATATCGCATACATTTTGTACGATTTCTTAATTTTTTTTAAATATTCCATGTTAATACAGTACAGATTTAAAAAAATTGCTTAGCGGTGGTATTAGGAAGTCTTTAAATAGTTTGAAATAGAATTTGCATTTTCAAAAGCACAACCTTCTGTTTCGCGGTCACATTTTGCATTTCGGGAGAAAGCTAATATTTCCAACCGTATCCAATGTCGATTGCCTTCTGTTTTTTATTACCTCTATCATTTCTACTTCTTCCTAATTATATTTAAGAGCGCCATCTATCTACAAATGGCTGAAGGTGTTGCTTCCATGTACCTGTTCTGTTCATCACTATTTGTCATCATTGAGCAGAAAAGCATACAAAAAAACTTTATTAAGCTATGTGCACCTTTCGTTTCAAAGACGATTAATTTACGTCAACAAAATATAAATATAAACATTAAAAGAAGAAGGGGTCATATACAACATTTTTCGGAAAGTTTGGAAATTACGGTTATTATTTAATTGAGATGCGTCAGTTGTGCAACGACGAGTAATGTACATTTAACAACTAACGTAGTAGAGATAAAAATGGCAGGTGTGTAAGTTTCATATTAAGAAAAAACAAAACAAAAGTGAAAATTACAGGTGTGTTTCACAGTGTAGTAGTTATTACAGCACTGGAATCACAATGCATCATTTTTCTAAAAATAATTATTTTGTAATTCGTAAGTAAATCTTTCGCACTATATATTATTTTGTAATCGGAGAGTTTTATTGTATAATCGATCAATATTTGTCGGTGATTGCCAATATAACGCAAAAATTGCATGCTTTTTTCTGTCACTTAAAATCACGTGTACGGGCTTTAGCACCTGTTCTCTTTTTATCGGTCAAATGTCTGCACCAATGTAGTAATAAGTAAAGCATTTCACTCAAACTTACTGATATTTCTAACAGCAAAGGGCCAACATTCGCCTCATATAAATACACATTCACTAATGAACTTTATCCCGTTTACGCCGGTCATTCGTAAATTTAATTGCGCCATGTATATTCCCAATATCTAATCGTATTTAAGCAATCTTTTTACAATTTTAACAGTTTTGGCATTTGTCTATTTTCTCTATTCTGCTCCAAATATTTTTTGGATGCCTATTCAGTAATCTATAGTTTTATGGTTTTTTACTTCTAACTAATATTTTAGAAATTGAAATACTTCGAAATAAAACAAAATATTCCATTAAAACAATTGCACAGTACTTTCTATTTAAAAATATCCTCGCTATGTATAGGTAATAAAATATACGGCTAACTATTTCGTTCTAATGCGTAAACGCTTAGTAACTCTTACATTGAATACCAAAGAAAATAAAATTAATGGTTTCAATGAAAATAACTAAAATTTGCCTAGGAATCTGAAACGACCTAGTTTGGAACTGTTTGTTGTGATGTTTTGTCTGTGTTTTTGTATCTTGAAATAAATGATTATTAGGGACGAAAACTACACAGAAAATTTCTTTTTCTGTATTAAGGAATGATGTGTTGCAAGATAACGGTGTTAAATAGTGTTAAGATGCGTGATGTTAAAAATGCTGGAAATACCTTGTCCAACATAACCTTAAAAATGCGAAAAATCAGTTGTAATCTGTAGACATCACCATGTACGACAGCAATTATCCATTCTATTACAAACACACTCGCGCTATTTGGTTACCTGGTAGTTTATGAACACATGATTATGGAGGGACCTAGCAAGGAGAGCGAATTTGCAAGTTGTAGCATCAACGGAGAGGAGGCAGGTCGGAGTTGCAGAAACAAACGAAAACAGATGGAACCAGCTTGTTGCCCTGTTTGTAGTGTTACTTTAAGAAGCTCTGAAATTGATTTACACTTAGTTTCAGAAGTTGACAAGCTCTACAAACTTTCAGCCACCAAACACAAACTGAATGGTAAAAGCAGCAACCCTTCGGGTTCAACAGTCAATGGCTCGACTGAACATGGAAATAAACACTGGGAAACTTACCAAAAAGTTCGGTCTAACCGACATAGTCGGCAGAGAGTTAAATCCCGCAAACGAAGACCCGAAGAAATAACATGCCCCGTCTGCAACAGAGAGACAACAGAAGACATTAATTTGCATGTCGAAATGTGTTTGAGAAGATCAGAAAACAATAGTGCTGATAGTGATGAAAACATTGATGTTGAAGGTGGTTATGAAGAATACGAATGGGCAGGC
This sequence comes from Limonius californicus, assembly GCA_014611495.1. Lineage (NCBI taxonomy): Eukaryota > Metazoa > Arthropoda > Insecta > Coleoptera > Elateridae > Limonius > Limonius californicus. Next base: position 20,961 of record JABXWE010025785.1, read on the forward strand.
CAGTCCCGTGTACGTGCAACATCTCTCTTCCAAGGAGGTGTGTCTAGTTTGGGTATTTCATTGAGCATGACCGATGAAGATGAGGATTTGGTGGTTGATGGAGATGACACCCATGTTTATGGGTCACCCCAGTATTCAGAACGTGATATAATTATTCCCGGTGGTGACAAAGAACAGGAAGCTTTGCGTAAAGCAATAATCGGATCTGAGAATAACCGTGAACCTGTTGATATGCCTGCATCAAAAACTGAAATTAGTGTTAATGTGAGTGGGGATCCCATACTGGAAGCTCTGAAGAGTCGCATTCGTGAATTGGAAAGTCGCGAACAGAGTAGGGATGAAGTGTACAAATGTCTCATTTGCATGGAACGGTACAGAACTCCCGTCATATCCATATGCTGCTGGCATGTGCACTGTGAACAGTGTTGGTTACAAACTTTAGGTGCAAAAAAATTGTGTCCTCAATGTAATATGATCACTTCACCTGCCGATTTACGTCGCATTTACATGTAAAAACACCTTAGAATCCTCATACTCATTTCCAGTAGGGCATTAAATTGAAAAACTGTGATACAACAGACTGGTAGCATATGTTTATGCTATATTATTTTTTAATAATCAAATTCTAGAAGAAAAAAAAAATGTTAAAGAACATTAAAAATGTGTTTTGAAATTCGGTTCATTAATAAAAAGCTAATTACTGTCGGTCAAATTATAAAAATGGTATTGCAGAAATATTTAAATTAAATTGTGTATAATGGTTTTGTTAAACTTTCATATTTTGATAGAGATAATTTGAATTCTATTTGACTGTTCACTCTTTTTTAAATTTGTAGTTCCCGCAACAACCTTGCTTGGAAACAAAAAACCAAAATTAGGCATTTGCTAATAACAAAAATAATGGATTATTATTACAACCCACTATAAACTCATGGGCTCGTACAATACTGTGGAATTTGTATATTATGAGTATCATTTTTATTTAACAAAGTGTAATGACACTTAACTCTTACTGCTACATTTACGATGATGCACTTGTTGATATTTAAAAAGAGCTTGAAGGCATGACTAATCAGAAAGATGTCATCGATGTTCAATCAGTATTGTTATAAATACAGTGGAACAAGTACAGATTCTTAATGTTTTTCCACCTGAGGTACTTAGAATGCTGCTGCCATTTAAAACTAATTTTCTATGCAAATACTACATTGTTTATATTGATTGGCAAGTGCATTCATGTCTATACAGCTAAGGAATAATAAAAGTTACAATTTAAAATGTAGTGCAAACATGTTTATTTAAATAGAAACAATAACTTTAACAAAAATTATATTTTACAACTACTCAGTTAGTATAACATTTTGACCTCTGATTACCTATACAATCACACAATATGATGTACCAAGCAATGAGCAACCAATATATAAATAAACACATACGCAGTTCTATCAATATGCTTTGCAGTTAGCTGTTGACAAAAAAAATAGTAAAGTAAACTCTTCTAAATCAGGTGGGAAAGTATTTGGAAACTATACATCTTCTACTTAATGTCCCTGCCCGAGACCTATTCCTCATGTGTTTGCCCTACAAGTCTGCCCAAACTAAAATCTGTAAGTGACTATTGAAGGTGTACTAGTATAAGAGTGTTACTTTATGACCGTTTCTGAGACAACTACAGTTTTTAGCTAATATGTAACAAATAATATTGTAGAATAGATTTTCATTGTGAACCCCAGTAATTAATATTTTTATATTGTAAATTTTCGTTTTAGTAGATTATACACTTGGTGAACAGCACTAGAGCACTGTTTAAAGTTTTAAAAACTAAAATGAATAGAACTCCTTATAAATAAAAGATTCGCCCACTTTTAATATTCTAGTTAAATAGATAAAGAGTCCTTGTATTGAAGAATTTTTAGAAAATAAACAATACGGGTATTTCCAGCCATTAGAAACATTAAAGGTCATAAGTAGCTTCAATACAAACGAGGATAAATACTGGAAAATGATTATTTCAGAAAGCTGTGTTTGAAATAAGATGTTTTCTTAAAAGTGGTCAAAGTAAAAAAATACAATAAAAATGTAGGATATTTCATGGACCACAGTAAAGCAATCACCTTGACCAGGTGGTTATCTGCAGGTCGTACTGAATTTGCGTCGACATTCAAATATATTGTAATTTTTCATTATTGTTATTTTTATAATTACTGTCAATTATAATAATCAATACGTGATGAGCGAGCCCATGTGAATGCAGTACCATCATTAATGTACACGATCAACAGTCGAACATAGTGTATGGATTCACCATTATCTCATGAGAATACCTTAATTATATTATTCACCATTCCCTGATGGGACTCTCCTAATTATACTGGGTATCAACAAGATCAGAACAACCCCCAATTATTTTTTCATTATCTGAAATAAATGAAATAACATACATCTAAATGTACATTAAATAACATAAATTAACATTATTTTGTATTTTTGGTGTCAGCAAAAACAATCTTAACTTGCTTATTTTAAGCTGAATACCTGTAATTTATTTCAATAGATAATTGTGTGTAATTATATTTTGTGTGAATAGGAATTTAAATCGAAAATAAATTTTTAATGTAATTCTTTAAAGTTAAAGATCTTTACCACTGCATAATACAAAACCTAACGCCTTCTTTGTTAGTAATAATGACACAAAAAAAATTATTACGGGAAGGATGGCGTCAGTCTGTATGATAGAATTATAAACACACAAAGGTCGGCTCTTATTTTAACTATTGTTGGTTTAAATTACTATTTATATTTTACGATTTTGCTCAAAAAGTTGTAATATATAGGGTATTCCAATTAAAACAAAGATGTTAAACTCGAGCAGATATGAATATCTGTTTATGCCCCTAAATCTTGATCTCATTTCAATGAAAACATTAAAAACAATTGATTTTCTTCAAACCCAGTGTATAATGTATGTTCAGAAACACTGTAATTGTAAACATTAAACAATGGTACTTCTCACAGTAGTGTGAAATGTTGTAATAATGTAAATATTCTGTCGCATTATCGCTAGTATTACAAAAATAAATAATTTCATATGTATCAATAAATACAAATCGATTAAAAACAACTACCAAAAATAGTTAATGAAATAGTTGTTTTAAGCGCTTAAACAATATCCACTTTTCTGAAAGTGACTTTTATCACAATTCCTATAAAAAACAAATTTCTAAGAAAAGTTTGCCATATTAAAACTACTGCATTATAAGACAAAATTTGCAGGAACTACTACATAACTTTTGCATTTTATTTATTGAAGTGATCATTATTATTCGATGAAAACAAATCTTTCCCAGTGAAGTATACTGTGTACTAGAATGTAAATAAAAATCAAATGTATAACATACAAATATTATTTATTAACCATCTTACTTCTACTTTCCCCTTGTATACCCATATGTTTTCTTATCTAAATTCTAGACATTTGTCTAAACTAAAATACAAGATTTTAATTTGCAAATATTTTACGAAGATTCTAAGAGTAATAATAGTAATGCGTTTATGCGTTTGATTGATGACCTGTGTTCATAAGAAAAATCCAGTAGTTTTAGTAGCATGTTTCATGTATTTTATAATTTGTATATAAATTAAAATGAGATTCTAAATATGTCGATAAGTTAACTTCATTAATTTGGTAAAAGCAATGTCGATGTTTACATATTTTACCAATTTTTCATACAAAACACACAGTAATTATTTTTTGTATCGAATGATGATGATGTTAATTTTATGTTATCAGTTTGATGCCCTTTTACATGTAGAATTAATTGTATTTAAAAGTTCATTAGACTATAGTGTAACTTCTTGTGAATAATATAAATATGTGACTTATAAAAATATAACATTTATATTTTTGGACCCATTTGCTTTTATTGAGATAGTTCTTGAAACCTGCATGAATTCGAAAATACCAAATGTAAACCACTAGCCTTTTTCTGCAAAACTTCAATTAAACTGAGGTTCATGGAACAACAATGATACATTTCTGATGAGGTATTTACCATTGTATGATGCACTACAGTTTGAGGAAAACTGTTTCAAATGATATTTCTATTAGCAATGTGCTGTTTATTTTAGTTCATTGAAGTTATAATTCTAACTAAAATTCTGAAGTCGCTACTAACTCCAGTTAAACAAAAAGTGCTATTAAAAATTTAATTTTATACTGAAAGTGGCCATAAAAATATAACTTACTCCACTTTTTAATACTGAAAATATACAAGTTACACTTGGGGGCAAGTTATGTTGGCACCCTATATGAAGTATATATCAAAAAGATATAAACACTGATTTTTGTAATTATAATCAGTTTAGCAAAAACTGTCCTAAATTTTGTTTAAATTTGAATTTACATGCAGATGTATAAATATTAAATGAATATTTTGTTCAACTGCTCCTTATTTGTAATATCAAATGAGACTTTTTAAGCATTTAAACTTCTTCTTTGCAATTTTTTGATGAGACAATTCTATTTGTTGTGGTACAAAAATGCTATGGGATTACCAATGCAATTCTATGAGAAAATTCTACTTCAAACTGTAATATGAAATCGACGAAATTGATTAAAAATAAAAGCAAACAATATCTCCTAACTCTAAAAATACAAATGTCAACTATATTAGATATAGTTTCACATTTTAAACTTAAAACGAAAAATGTTTAATAATTAATTTTTGAACAGTTTTACATAACAGTTTCTAATTGTTATGTTTGGTTTTACCGTATAGACCCATGGGGCTAAATGTGATGTACTAGTATTTCATTCGGTTTTAATTCAGTATTATTAAACTTTGTTTAAAAATATTTCCAATGTGTAGAATACTTTAGTCAAAACCATGTCTCCTTTAGTTATAAAATATGGCTGCTAGCCGCCATGGTGAATTATTTTTAAATTTCAGCAACACTCCCAAGAGAAGAGCTTGAATTATTTACTATAACAAGTGAAATATTACTTGCTATGAATTCTTTATCTGGTATCTAAACAGTGTTGGAAGAAGAATTTTTTATTATGCATTAGTAACTGGACAAAAATGTCATGAAGACCGTTTATTTAAAATAGTTTTCTGCTGAGAATATTATGTGTAGAAAATGACTTCTCTGCATTTTTGAGTGCTATGTATTTGTTTTTCACTTTTACTCCGGAAGTAAACTGAAATTACAAAGATTTCAATAAAACATTAATGAATTATTCGCCTTTAATTTTAATTTAATTGAATGAACCTGACATTATCATTAATATTCAAAATTCATGTGAACATGGTCTAAAAATGCATTTTCTGATAAGCCGGATTTGATTATTTATTTTGTGTTCTACAGGCAACTTCATTACACTTTCACTCCAATTTTGCAAAATTTTCAATATTAAATGTTTACTATGAAATATTTGGTGTCAGTACCAGTGAACGAAATTAATATTCAAGAACAATGGTTACCTGATTCTCTATGTTTAGCAATAAATTTTATCATAATTATGAAATTTAAAAATATTACACATCCAATTCTTTCTTCAAATTTATTGAACATCTAACCCAAAAATTTGCTTTTTTATTCAGAGGTCCTTCAGTAGCATTCTACCAAGTTTATAGGCCATTGTGCGATTATCCTATAGAAGTAATAATTTGAGATAGGACATACATGGATTTCAAATTTAGGAGAAAAGAATAGGAAGAATTGAAATTACTTAATCAACAAACAAATGAATAGGAAAAATTTTATTAACAGTGTATGTACATTAATTGGAATATTACATATTTTATTTAAATAAATTTCATATTAAAAAAGATCAATACATGAATAAAAAATAGCCAACTAACAAAGAAAGAAAAAACTATTGTTTATTAATATAACCTTCTTCTACCAAAAAATCATATAAACGTCTGGTTTTGTTAACATCAATTTTTAGTAATCGTCGTGCAGTTTGCAGCTTTAAATACCCAGCTTTTCTATTTTCATTTATCAAAATATCACGAAACTCTACATATGACAAAGGCACTAGTCTAACATTTCTACATAAATTCTGTTCTTTTGAAGTTAACTTTTCATAACCAGGAAGACCAACCACTTCCAATGGGCTGAAAACTCCACGTCTTTTAGCATTGGCTGGTAACAATGCAGACACCAATGAATGTTTTACTTTCCAATTAAACTGTGTATTATTTTGGAACATTTTTACTTCATTAGTTGTCCGCTCACGTTCTTGCTTCAATCGCATATAAAGTTGAGCTCCCTTGATAGACAAAATCCCTTTTTTGTGAAATTCGCATAACCTACAAGTATTGCATTTTTAGGGTTGCCAAAAAAATTACCAACTACAAATATTCAATTACTTACCTAGAAATTTCAGCTTTCAGTTCCCCAGAACGATGCAAACCTTCCATGAGGAACTCAAAATGCATACCTGTATAAAACTGCATAAATCTACACATTCTCTCATAAACCCGCCTGGTTACTGTCATATCATATCTATGCAACCATCCAACTATCTTCCGAATTAAAATTAATCCATGATTCCTAATTACAGATTTTCTTCTTTGGCGCTCCCATAACCGTCTATTGTAACTACTAATAATTGCACACTGCAGGTTGGAAATTAATTTATAATGTGGGTCTCTGCGACTACAAGGTTTGAAATTTAAATTGGATATCAGATCTTCAGCATTCGAATCATATTCCAACTCAAAATCAGATCTTGCAGCATTGTAACCCGCCATAGAATGAAACCCAACAGAATTGGAAGTATATCGCGGTGGTTCATCCACATCACTTAAACGAAATCTGTATGGCACAATTTGAGTGGGAGGTTGAGAAGCCTGTACTTCAGGAAAAGATGGCAATAATTTTGAACCATGTTTTCGTAGGTAAAAATAATCATAATGATCTCCAACATCTTTCACAGTATGATTTGGCAAATATCGAGACACTGTATTGAAATTCCCATATTCCAATAACATATCCAACATTTTCAGTTCCTCTTTTGCAGTCCAGTTACAATCTTCAAATAATGGGAAATTATCGTCAAATATGGAATAATCATGATTGTTTTTGTGATTTAAAAATTCGGCTCCACATGCAAAGCAGGAGCTGCATATGTTAACATTACAAACCACACATATAATGTAGGGTGTGCTCAATTCATAATGGCAATTTATGCAATCTGAGCTGTAACTTAAATGGGTCGATTGTTCCTTGGATAAATTTCTATTCTTCACACAAAATTCTAAAAAAAAAAAAGATTGTACTATTACAAATAATTGAAGTTGAATTTATTACTCGTAATAAATTGGAAATCAGCACCTGGTCCATCTATTAGGGTCCTATTTCTGTTCGTCATAGTTTTTGACTATTTTTACTAAAAATTAAAAACACAATATCACAATAGAAACTAGAAGCAAATATTACTCCTCCATTCTTAGGTTATGTTAGGCGCCATCTAATATTGGCAATTGGCATTACCTGCACAATATTTAGAAATTCAAAACGCCTTTGGGTATTAAATATTTCGTCGTCTTAAAACGGCAAAATCATGACTTTCAAATTCTTTGTACAATAAAAAAAAATTTTTTTAATAATACAATATCTCATTTTTACACTGGACAAAGGCGATATGTATACAAATTGCAGTAAGTACTTTATAAACCACTTACAGTAGTACTTGTAGAAAAATTACACGCTTGTAAGTTTTGTTAATGGAAGTAATAAAACCATATGCATTACATGTAGTTGTACCAGATGAATCTTTTTGACAATAATTACCTGTTGTGCAGTTATCAGATGCATTTTACAAGTAGGTACCTACCTAAGGAAATTCTTCTTACGCCAAATAAAGGTTACACACATGTAAATTTTCTAAAAAATACGACTGTTATAATGTGTAATTAGGCTTGTTTGATAATAGAACTATTAATATTTACAATAGCCAAACATTGTCCAGACAATACGAAATTAAAATTTATTATATCTATAAAAAACAGTCATGATTATAAAAACTAATGCAATATAACATTAGCTACCATAAACTATAACATACTCAACTTACTTAAAACGTCCCAAATTTTTATTAATAAAGATTTCGTTGCTGAACACTAATCAACAAAGCAAAATTCTGTAATATTTTTAAAATCTATAACTTCTCTAATTTAAATTTCTTCTGCTTGTCAATCTCTAACAATTTTTGGAGAAATGAATAACTGAATATCCACGATTTCTGACCTTTTCTAAGGAGAACTAATACACAATTTTCAAATTCACATGCAAGTTTGATTATATTTAAAATAGAACAGCAGCGTCATTTTAAGATAAAAATCTGCGTACGACAAAATTATTACATAGAAATCTTTACTTTATAAAAAAATTTGTATGATCCAATGCTGTAAATTGAATTTCGCAGGATTTGTAAAATCAAAGGTTATTCACTAATAATAGTTACACTACATTTTTACTTTCAAGTACAAAGAACTGTGAACTACCTAGTAGCAAAGAGCATATAATTAGCATGCTCTTTGCTAGTAGTCTACTAAAGGCTATGGAATGCATTTTCCGATTTTTAATCTTTTATATACTATTACCTTTTTCCTTCTTTGTAGCCCTTGCAGGATGGTAATGATTTCAATTAAAATAACTAAAAGAAAAGCAACTCATGATTTAATCGATAGTTTTTTCTGAAATTCCCAGCTACGTTTTGAACATATTTGACAGATTTGGGAAGAAACTTTTTAAAACAAATATTTAAACAATGTTAAGCAGTACCAACCCGGGATTATCAAAATTGCCATGTAACTTCTATTTGCTTCATAATAAATGAGAATTTATTTTTACACGAGTACATTATAGAAATTTGTATTCTAATTCGTAATACATTAATCATCAATCATATTACTTTTTTTTTTTTACAAGGAGACAATTTATACCAAATATTTATACATACTAAACTTTTTTAAATTTAATTATTTAATATAATGTC
>JABXWE010025787.1:0-29720 GCA_014611495.1 Limonius californicus
CCGTTGGAGTACATTGTTGTAGTGCTTCCATCCACATAGCAATGACCTTGTCATCACCATAGCTATATCTGCCAATATGGTTATTGTAATAGGTTTTTGCATGCCATATCATTTCGATGGCATTAAACTCACAGTGGTGTGGTGGCAAACGTAGAACTGCATGTCTACAACTCCATTATAATTCATCCACAAAGTAACGTTTTTCCTGCCTATACAATTAAGCCAGTGTAAGTAATTCAACTATGTGAAGGCTCGGGCTGAAAGGAATGTCATTTGCATTTAACCAAGCTGCAGTATTAAGCTTCGTCCAAGTTGATAATGGTATTTTTTCAATTAAAGTTGAATGATATGAAGCATTATCCATAATGATTAACGAGGGTTCCTCTAAATTATTTATCAAATGTGTAGTCAACCACTTCTTATATATTTCCCCGTTCATTTCACCATGATAATCTTCTTTTTGGGATTTGGATGAATAATAACGATGCATTTTCTTCAAATCCCAATTTAGAGCCAGCGTAAACAACAATTTTTTCCATCGTAACCTTAAGTATGTCTTCATTCTACCACGATCTTCCAGGATTCCCTTTAAAAAAGCCACGTTTCATCCATGAAAACCACTTGTGGAAGTGGTCAAGTCAAATTTTCAATATAACCTGTTAAAAGCTGGAGCAATGTTGGCAATGGTTGTTTTTTTAGTCAAAGCTGGTCGATTGCTATCCTTCGTAAATTTAAACCCAATAGCACGATTTAAGCTAGTTTTGCTCAGTCATATGTGGCACTGTTTAAATTCATCATTTAGTAATGCGATGGTAACACGTTGCTCTATAAAAAAAGCACAAAAATTAAATAACATCTTTAAAAACCTTAACTATTCCACTTACTTCCTGCCTACATGTTGTACAGTGTCTCTCTTACTACCATTTTTGAAGACTCTGACAAATCTTCAGATTCTGTTTTCCTTCTCGAAGGTTTTTTTCTGGACTGGAAAATGTCGAACTGTGTTGACTGCGAGAGTTTATCACCTGTCCTGATGAAAGGCCTATAGTATCTACTACACGCTTTACCAAATAACACTTTGTAGTAAGACTAACAACAATTTAATAAAATTAACATATTACCTGTTGTACACAGGGCATTGGTAGTACGGGAGCACCATTGATTTTCTCCCTCTCAAAGTAATCCAACAAATAACAAATTAATTGTGCTTGAGAGCGTAGTGTATTGTCTTGCACTAATATAGCCAATTGGTATCACAATTTCAACAACAAAGACAATTTGCTTAAAAAACTGTTTTACACGAAAATATTGAAGCAAAAATAAACAAAGGTGTTTACGAAACTCAACTGTCAACAAAAGTTAAATTATGAAAGCGACTGTCTGCTTAAGTTGATTGTTGTCAGCTCGAATAAAAATCAAATCTTCTCGAATACCTTTTTTCCTCAAAATACCCTCTACTTCGTCATTACCCTGCGCTTCTTCACAATCGAATTCATTAACAACTTTCTTCACAATTTTTAAATTTTCAGCGTAATACACAGCAGCGTCGATCCAAGTTCCCCCTCTTGTAATGATTGGCGCGGGCGGAAGTGGAACGTCCCCCGCAAGTTCCCAAAACTTCTGCCCACGACTCGATGCTTTGAGAAAAATCTTCTTCGCAGATGATATCAGCACGTTAACGTTTGAATAAAGATTGCCAACTAAGTCAGCTACTCTGTGTAAACCATGTGCTAAACAGGTCACACATATCATGTTTGGATACAAAATCTGCAGTCCTCATATTGCTTTGCACATATTATATGGTGCAGCATCACTACAAACCACTCGCACTTTTTCATATAAAATTCTAGACGGCCACAATAAGCTTAGAGAGTCGTTAAAAAAAGCAACAATTGTTGAATGATTCACTTTGTCCAAGACTTTTAAAGTCAGCAGATATTATATTTTATTTAACTCTAGGCCTTGGTAAAGTACAAATTAACATTTGCTGTTGGTTATTCTCCCTTTTTCGATTTTTATTACTTGCATGTTTTCCAGTTTGGAAATGCTGCGTAACTTGGAACTTTTTGGTGGCCGCAACAGGAACTTTGTAGAATTTACAAAATAACAGACGCCCATCTGTTGTGAAATCATCATAGTCTGTCACAAAGTGGTTTAAAATAGCACGTATACACTTTTTTTCTTTCAGCATCGTGAAGATGTTAACACACTATTGGAACTAGTAGACAACTGATTGTTGATGAAATGATGAATTATTAAACTTTCCCAGGCTTTCCTGTTAAGGCAACAGGGCCACTGAAACCCTGGTAATCCTCTTAGCATTTCCAAGTAATGGTTTTTCGAAGCTTAACAACTAAGAAAGTACCCACCTATTCAAAATACAGAATGAATGAGTTTAGAAGATTATTCAAAATTTTTGGAAATTCCCAGACTGGTTCACGAAGTGAATCTGTATTTGATACCAAAAAATTGTATAAATATGCAATTTAAACAGACAAATGCTGCAAATTAAGCTTTAATGCTCAAAACAATTAAAATATGCATTTATTATATATGCAAATGCATAATTATCCTAAGCCTGTTGATTAGTTTCTATCTCACAAACAGTTGCGCACATACAAGTTAGTTTCTGTTACAACCTTCATCTTTCATGGTTTTGATTATCCCAATTACCCTTACCGTGTATCAAATTGTTAACTGCTAGTCCCAAAATTCAGAAACAATCTAAAGGTGATTTAATATTTCTCACATATTTATAGTATAAGACCTGCCGTCCCGATATTACTATATTTGTACAGTCTAGAGGAAAAATATTTTGTCTACCAAATTTTAGCAACGTCTTCTTATTGCCCTCTTTGGCTCCCACCGTCCCCTTCCTGCTCTTCAAAACCCCCTTTTACCCCTGAGGTCATTATCGCCCCCTTGGATCTGACCAACGTCGCCAAAGGGACAACAACGCCCCCAAGGGGCGATACCGTCCACTTTGGGAATCACTGCGCCTAACTGAACGTAATTCTAAATTTAAGTAATAAAACTAATAAAACAGAAATGATATTAACAATAGGATTTTTTTTAAGTAACTACTAATACTGTCACCCCTGCCACTGCTAATATCTGAATATCTTTTCATTAATGCCGTTACTCTAGTTTTAGATTGATGAACTCTTTTTGCAGACATAGCAATTCTTCTCTAATTACTTAATTGCGTTTATTTAGGCTTATTTAGTGTTTCAGAGTTTGTTACTTTAATACATTTAGTTCTGTGCTGCTAAGTATGTGCCACCAATATTTGAACATAAGTAAATAATTATTGCAATAGCAAATAACAATCAAGAAATTATTAATAATAATTTAGAAGCGAGTTTGTAGTAAGGATGTTATAGAAAATGGATTGCACACTACTTTGTGACGCCAACACACAATTCAACTGGTGTCCCACGTCACAAGTGGATTTATAAATACTTCTTCTCTTAGGTATTAAGTTTAAATTTATTATTTTGTAGCAAAACTTTGTATCATTAAAATGAAACGTTGTATGGCAAATGGATTCTAGAATTTTTCAAAGGATCAAATCGAAACGCCCGCTAAGTTCGGTATGTTTGGTGTCCCTAAGTAGCTTCACAACAGCGTCCACTCTCTATACTTTCTTGGTTTGTAGCAACATACCAATTCCTCTGTGGCGATATAAATTATTCGTTCAGTCCCAAAAAAGTAAAAATACTGAAGTATGGGAAAGACCAAAAGACAAGATCTTGCAATAAGTTTCGTTATTACTTTTTTTTTCATGAAAACTATTTACGGGTTGTTTTTTTTTATATAAAAATATACTTACTATCTTTGTTTTTTGTTATACATACAAGTAGTGTACTTTGTTTGTGGCTTGTGTGCCTACACCTATGTGCTTTTTGTGATCACTAGATGTCGTACTATGGTAACCCTCACAAACAAATGAATGACAAAAAAGAATACCATTTATACGTTTAGGCTCAATCAGACATTGAATGGAAATTCGGCTTAAGCAAGTTAATCCGAAATATTGATCAAACAACGACTGCGCCACCGCCGATAAATCTCATCACCTCGTGGTCATTCTACTTACTAGATCTTTGTAGAGCGAAAGGTAAGACCCTGCAACTTCCTTCTTCCTTCTCAATAAATTTTGCTGTGTATAGTAAAGAAGATGCAGGATCAACAAATGAGTCCACGATCAAGAGCTGGCGGCAAGTGGTTGTCGAAATTAAAAAGAGAAGGTGGAGTTACTCGAAGGGCTTCGGTAGCAGCATCGCTGATGATGCAGGTAAATAATTCTTTCGAATCATCAAAAATAAATGACGCAGTACAAGGGAGGTATATAGAATACGTGACTAACTGGAAAAGCATTGTCAAGAAATACAGAGCGTTGGTACAGCAGGGTGAAGGTACAAAAGTAGAAATTGCTAAACCTATTGACAAAGAGAATGAAGAAGGAAGCGAAAAGGGTTCTTAGGTTCCTACTACCACTACTGGAATATTAAGACTCATCTACCACCTACCTAGTATTCTCGGCTGAAAGTATATTGGCTGTACATTTTCAGATACTTATGTAAAACATGAAATATAGAAGTTGTTTAGATATTTGTACAAGTAACAGACTCTTGATAGAATAAATATTTGTTTGTACGATTTTTGTAGAATTTAAATCTAAGTAATAATAAAGATCAAAATTTCGCTCAATGCGGTTAAACAGACAAATTTCATTAATTACTTATAGGTACGTAGGGTTAGCTGCAAAAATAATGACACTGTTAGGCGAATTAGGGCAATACATCAAATGAATTTGCCGCGCTTCAAAAAAATCCTCCTGTTTCTTCTTGATAGGAGTTTCCGTTATCGAGACATTTCCCTTCTAAGGTTTTAGTTCTAAAGTTTTATACAGAAAATAATTTTGTAGGAAGCCATGGAATTAGGCGTGGTTTTTGATTGTCAATCTGAAGTTTTGCAAATGATAAACTGGCGTTCTCTCGTGTCTAAAAAAAGCTTCTTCGGGGTACCTCTTTTAGGGGGCTGTAATTTCTTAACGAAGCTGTTTGGCCATACGTTTATTAAGAAAACCGTAATTGTATTTTAGTTTTCTTCCCTTTAGTTTTGGGTACTTAATTTTGAGACAACCTGTATAACTAACTGGTCTCCAAAATTAGTATAAAAGTCTGAGTGAAAGCAAGAAGGAGAAAAAACCTTAGCCGTTGTTTATGTCTAATGAAGTCATCTCTTCGGGCTTAGACCGCGTCGTCATGAAACTGAGTGGTGCTGACGTTTTGCTAACCGTTGCAGGTAGCATTATCAAAGCGTAATGCTACCTGCAACGGTTAGCGAAACGTCAGCATTATTCAATTCCACGACGACGCGATCTAAACCCAAATAGATGTCTTCATCCACTAATAATACCAAATTCAATCTTATGTGAATCAAATGTATTTAATTTGTTGAAGGGCTTTAAATGGCAGGAACAAAGGAAAAGCAACGATTATATAATAACGCTTGTTGTTGCTAACAGCTTTATGAAACAGATGTTGCCTACGCGCTATACTACGAGTGTCATTATTTTTGTCACCGACTGTGTATTTGACTCACTTCATTCTTGCCCTGTACCATCAACGTTTTAATATTTTACAAGCCTATCCAATTTTGAATATAGAATGTAAAATTAATGATTAATAAGTAAATACGTTGATATAAATAATGATGTCCTTCCGCGGCGATAAAACGAAGGTATTAAAGGTGTAGGGCACACCATAAAAAAATAAAACGAACATACCGCTGATTTTGAGATACTATTAGTGTACTAAAACTACCAACCTTTCTATTACAGCTTCATTCTTAGTGAATAATTGTTTGCTTTGTCAAAGCATGCCTTTTCTAACTGCAAAATTAATTGCGTCCATTTAAAAAATGTATGATTATTGTTATGTAGATACAATAACAATAGCCGTTTGTATATAAAACATTTCCTGTTACAAAAACATAACATTTTTTTAAACAAGGCGACTAGTTTAATGGCGCGTTCTTTTTTATACAAGTAAACAACACACAGTACATTTTACAAAAAAATAGTTTGCAAACACTCGTCTGTACGTTACTTGGGCAATTTTACTTGTTACGGAAGTAATACATATTCAAATACTCTCTTAATTATCTTGATGCCATATTGTTCCAATGTAAAGTGAGATGTAGAGTGTGTTGCCTATTTATTCAATTTAGGTTACTCGTACTCCCTTTCAAGAAGCGCGAATTGTTTAATTTGCCGCAGTTACAGAATATGCGTAAAATATTCTTATAGTTTAAAATACTTCTAAATTACTACATTATTTCTTTATTAGTGGCAATTTTGAACGTCGTTCTAATATTATAATTACCCTCGTGATTTTGTCAAAATTGTGTTACTTTAATAATATACGATTTTGGAAATGAGATCTTGCTAACGTAAACCATCAATTAGCTCAAGATTGACATTGCCACTGCAACGATATATTATATTATATGCTTGTAATTCCAATACCCAAACATTAACAACAATATAATTTGCTACTTATAAATAGCGTCATTCTACAGTAATTTCCACCAATAATAGCATGACTAAAATTCTACTGTCGTAGTTATTCTGCTCTAATAATTTAAATTTAATCAATTCACCCCATGTTTTAGCGGTATATTACTTTATTACATAGTTGCGTGCAACAAAAATCAAATCGATAAACCTGAAATAGCACAAACCAGTTTCAGCACTGAGTCACTGTATGCCAAAATTATAGATCATATTGTTGTAATTTGCTTAAAACTAGTTAATGGCAAAACTTAGAAATCGCACAGATTATAATTTTGTCCTTAAAACACGTCCGAGATTGGCAAGAAGTTCTACTAAAGCAGACATGAAGACGATGGATACGACCTCTTGGTGAGCTTGAAATGGTATAATCGGATGAAAACATCTAATACAGTTCAGACGCAGTAAGTCCTATGTGTATTGTAACAATATTAGGTATGTGTCTAGACTGCATATATGTACCCATCGCCGACCGAAGTAAATCTAAAATGGCTCATGTACTAAGAACCAATGTGTTGTTGACAGTCGTTATTGTAAGAAGTATAAAAAGGCTTTATAGGATAGACGCTGCATGATTAAGCTATTTTGCATAGTATCTCACGCGTGTAAGCTCTGCCTTTGCATTACAACACACAATACATATACTTCAACGTAGGTCGAACATTTATTTAGTGACAATGAATGCAACGGTAGCGAAAATATTGACATGGCAGTTAAAGGTTTATCTAAATAATCTTGTGTTCTGTGATTTCAGTCCAAAAACGTCCTGTGGAAGTATTTGAGCATTTATTTTTTGCTGTTTTTGGACAAACATCAACCGAACATTTGCAGACAAAATATCATCGCCAATCGGAATGGACTGAAGTACTATTCAAGGTTGTTTTTGGAGCATATATGCTGGTTTCCGTCGTAGTATTGATAAATCTACTGATTGCTATGATGACAGATACTTACCAAAGAATTCAGGTAATGTAAGTTTAAACATACCATTTTTACTAGATTACTCTTTTAAAAGTTAACCTGTAAAATGTTTCCAAAAAATAAAATTCTTTGTGCGGGGTTTTAAACAAAGTTTCGGTTGGCTCCTCTCATTGGTAAAAGTTTTCAATCGACCGTCATTTTCTTATTGTAAGCCTTTAATAAGATACTACTGAGAACACCGAAAAGGAACATAAATGGACCACACGCAAGATGGAAAAGCGACGATACAGGAATAGCGGAGAAAACTGGATAAAGAAAGCGCAATATAGAGGAGATTAAAAGAAACGGGAGGGCGTTGTTCAACAATGCATGAACTGTAATATGGGCACCAGAATGCAAACTTAATTGTGTCAGATAGTGTCTTCTACTTCTGTGTTTCATCTTCTAAATCTGCATATAGCTTTCGTACACCTGCAGGTGTGGAGCTGATTGTGAATTATTTATCTAAAATTACCTGCATGCCTTTCTGTTCTTTGAGCTTTCTTATGGTAACTCATTCCACTTTATCTACCTCTTAAAACTTCATATAAACTACTCAAAAATGAAGAGGGATACTGTAATATAAAGCATATATGTTTGTAGTTAGTGGCTAATGGTCGTCTATTATTTATAATTAGAGCAAGCGGCAATGTTTGATGTTAAAAAAACAAAATACATTCGAATCCAGTTGCAATTGTTTAACCGTATTTGTGTCAAGTCGAGTTTGTGTGTTTGATTTAATAATCTTTCCTGTCTTCTTAAGATCTTTTTTCTTCATTGTTTTTTTATTCGTGTGATACATTTGCATTCTCAATAATAAACAACAATGCCGAGAAACCATTTAACAATAGAACAACAAAACTTACCCGTTGCTATGCACCAAAGAAGAGACTGCCAGGTCAACATTGCTGATATGTTAGGAACCACGCAGAGTGTAATTTCACGTGCCCTTTAGCGCCTCAGAGAATCAGGTACGATTGCAAGAAGACCTGGAAGTGGATCTTTTCGCATCAAAACACCTCGTGCGGATCGACTTCTGGTAATTAATCCAAGAATGCACCCCTTTTCAACTGCTCGACATTTACAGCAAATGCTTCAGAATGCCATAGGAAAACGAAACCCCGACCAAACTGAGAAATCGATTGTTTGCGGTAGAACTTACCTTATACCACCCCCTGAGATGTCCTGCAAGAACTGTATCTCAACGAAGACATTGGGTGGAATCGTCAAGACGTAAGCTTCAACGAGCGACACCGTGGGATGTTATATACTGTTTTTGGACGAGTTCAGATACTGTCCCAGCAATAGTATATATTATAGAGTAGTGCCAGATATCGTACCTTACCTCAGTATACCCAACCAGTCGCTGCCTTTGGTGGTGGCGGTCTTATGGTATGGGCTTTCTTTAGGGTGGCGTACTGACCTGCATATCTTTAATGGTACACTCACGGGCCAACATTATGCCCAAGAGATCATTATGGACCATGTTCTGTAAATCTGTCGGACGGGAATATTTTGTTTTTCTTAACGACAACGCAAGGCCACATCGTGCTCAAGTTGTTTTAGAGATGCTTCGAGATGAGGAAATAAACCATCTTGCTCTTCATCCGCTATCTCCAGGCCTCAACTCCATCTGGATTATCATAATCCAAGGCCTACTACTGTGCAACACCTGAGGGATGTATTGCCAGTACTGTGGCATCAAATTCCACAAAAACATATTGATAACTGCATTGAGAGTATATCAGCAAGGACTGAAAGGAGACATTAACGATTTTCATTATAATATTGTTAAATTGCTTCTTTAAACGCACCTGTATGATTTACTATTCGATAATTAAAACACTTTGTTGTTTTATAGCATTTTATTTTAACGAGCCGTTAGGTAATGGCGAACTATATTATGTCATAACTGCCCAAACGAGCTTACAAAACTACGCAAGAAAACTTGCTATATCCCCTCTTATGGGGGTGGTCGTAGATCATGTCTGAACACGTGCGTTCTACCCCAATTTGGGTTCGCCAAAGTGGCGATTATCTGGGTGTAGTTGTAAATTATAACGACATGTTTATTACCCCGGTACCCACAAGGGCACTTTACTCAGCGTGCCTGTTAGGGCCGAACAGTAGCTTTGTTGTAATTTTCATGTTCATTACTAAAAAGACGTTACAGTTTGCTGTTTTGGTAGTTTTATTATAAATACAATTTGTGTTGCCCTTACGTGTCTTACAGTGCAATACCCCTATTCATTTTTGAGTAGTTTATATCACAAATGATTATACAACCTGTAACTTCCACTCATATTTTCTCTGTCTTCTTCTAAAAGCATGACAGTTCTATTATTTCCTATTTCTTTCCACCACCTACATCATAATACGCACACACACCTTTTAAAGTTACCTACCTTTTTCCTTCCACCAGCAAGTCTTGCCAAATCACTCTTTTTCGCATTCATTATCTCAATTGCTTCTCTTTTTATTTACTCTTCTTTATTTGGACAATAAAACACGTCGTCTAAGATAAGACAATTCGAACCCCACATTTATAGTCTTTACACTTCAATATATATTGTGTCTTCTTCATTGTCTTCTGGGAAATATATTTATACCACCAGACTCAATTCAAAGATTTAGTAATTATCTTCTCTGCATAATCGTTTGCTTAATCTCAGATGTAGTTGAACCATTTTTAGAAGTAACTGTTCCTAAATAGTTGAATTGACTTGTCTAATGATTGATCAATCAATACTTGGTATCCAACATTATTATTTACAGACAGATATTTGGTATTAGTAGCTGTTACATAAATACCAAATTAAAACCATCTTCAGCAATAATTATCTTGACGTCGGTGCCAATGTGTACTCCAATACAACCTTGTTTTCATTCGTTCAAGTACCCTTCTAAATATACTTTAAACAACAATGGGGCTTCATCTTATATTCCATCATTCCGTAATTTCCACGATCTTCTTCATCCACTGGATCTTGAATCATCAACGGGTGTGCCTCACCCAATTTTCGATAACCTATTTGTATTTTATGATTACAATGTTCTATCCATCTTAAACGGTTTAGCGCAATTATTGCCTTTATGAACTTAACATTTATTGTTCTACTGATGTGTAACTTCATTTGCAATTTGGTACCTTCAGTTAAACCTGCTGCTCACATGACTTATATCATTTGGAGTTTTTGCTGGACTTCGAAACTAAGTATTCATGAATCTTTGTTGTAAATTATAACCAGCACGTTCATCGACCACTACATCACAAATTAATTTTTAGAGACGCTTTTCTTCCTACACCATGTTAACTGCATAACAAAATTTCAATCACTTTTTCATTTCCCATAAATTCCTTGAAATACTTACGCATTTATTAATACAGACAGGATTCGATTTACGCCGCATTTATTTAGGTCTGCTTCACTTTTAGACCACGTCAGCAGTCAGTGCTATTTAAAGTAAAGGTAAAAGTGCAGCATAAATATCCCATGAAAAGTAATTAACAGCAATGCAGAGTGGTACAATCTCTGTTTATCGCATTTTTTACTTGACTGTAACGAGATAAAATATTAGAAGAAATCGACGATATACATAAAATTTGGTGTATGGTTTTAAACCATAATAATGAACATGATCGGTAGCTTAGTTTGTAGAGCTCTAGCTACTCCAAAAATGCCTGAACTATATGCATCCGAGTCCTATACAGCACCATCATAAGCAGTTCCCCAATCCGGCTTTGGCAATCGTGGGGTTTAAATGCCTGAAGTTTTTCTGGTATTTCAGTCGTTTGATTCCGACGTTATATTGTAGATCTATTGTACTGTTGGGGGAACCTCAAGCGACCTGTCTACCAAACATTAAAAGTTACTCTTTACATCGATAAACCACCCTATTCCTTTCCCTGTCCGCCACGGAGGTTGTGGCAAACTACCTGAACGCGGGAAAGCAAACTGCACCCATGGGGTGAAACATAACCAATGTCACACCGCTGTCTTTAGCCAATTGAACAACTTGGAGCTTCTTTGATCAAGTAAACCTTAAAATTGACACTTGGAAAGATCAACATTAGTGGCATGAAGTCACTACCTGCACTTATATATATACAGGGAATTTTTCTTTTTAGTATACATAGCCTATGTATACTTTTAAAAGAAACGCGTCAATTTCGCCTATTGTATAGGCAACCAACTATAAAGACAACTCAAGCATGCTGTGACCACAGCAATCAAATTAATTTAATGCTAAAAAATAAAATTAATCTTTATTTAGTGTCAAACAATTGTTAGAAAATTTAAATCAGAGGGATGCGTAATAAATTCCCGTAAAATAAAAACTGAAAGTAATCACGTTTTAACCGAAGAAATGAAATGAAATATTTTATGCTACGTTTTTGCATTTAACAAAAAGTATCATCTGTGTCCTATATACAGGATGAAATACTTATTTAATATAAACACTGTATCAACATAACCTTCATACTCAAATAATTCACAACTATAGTGACGTTTATTTGTGATTTGTAGTTGTCGGTATAGTTGGTTGCATACACAGTAGGCGAAATTGACGCGTTTCTTTCTAGGCAATGTATACTAAAAAGAAAAATTTCCTGTATACTTCTTGACCGTTCCGTGTGGTTGCGCTTTGTTGATTTCGGGCTCGGTTGCGTGTGACGGGACCGGCTATGGCTGTAATGTTCTAATTTTGTTGAGGTGGATTTGTGTTTGCTTGTTGGTTTCTTTTGTATATTTGTTTTTTGGCGAGAACCGGTTTCCAAACGGATGGTAGCATTTGGGTGTCATCACGAGAATTTAGGTTTCTTGTTCGTTTCTCGATTTCTGTAGCTTCCCTTATTATTCTTGATTTCAGGTGTCCTATGTTGGCCAGTACTTTGGTGTTTTCGAAAGCCATTTTATGGGATGACGTGCTTGTTGTGCCAGTGATGAAGTCTTCTCGTTCTTTTGTACGCCATTTTCGTGTTCTTATTTTCTCACATTAACTCGTCTGTTTGTTTGACCTATGTATATTTGATCGCAATCCTGGCAAGCAATTTCGTAGACACCTTGATTCTCCAGAGGTATCCTTGTTTTAGGGTTTCGTATAATGGAGCTGATCTTTCTGTTGGTTGTGAATGTTGTTTCCACATTGTGTCTTCGTAGAATCCTAGAGATTCTGTCTGTTGTTCCTTTGACGTATGGCAAGTGGGCTTTGGATGAAGGTTTTTCTTTTTCATCCTGTGGCTTAGCTCGGCTGGGTTTAAGTGTATCATTGATGGTTTGATTTTTGAAGCCATTTTGTCGTAAAGCTATTCGAAGTTTCTCCATTTCTTGATCTATGTTTTCTGGGTCTGCCAGTCTTGAGAACGGTTGATCAGGGTTTTAATCACTGATCGAAGTTGTGCCAGATGGTGGTGTAATTCAGCGTTGAGCGGTCAACATCTTTGGCACTCTCGTTGTACAAAGTTTATGGTGATGTAGCCACGTCGTAACAATTTGAAACAGTACCGTGCGGGAAACTTTGCGGGCATTATCGAAATCATGAAATGCCGATCTTTATAAATTATCTTATTCAGTTTTTCCACAAGATCGTCGTTGGCGACAGAAGTTCTGGGTCTCCCACTTCATTCCTTATCGTGCACGATTGTTCGGCTATCTCTAAAATCCCTACATTATTGTCTGACCTTTCCTTCACTCATGATGCCTGAACCATAAACTAATTTAAATTTCGGCAGTGTTTTCATTTTTTGCATGGAGAAAGCGAATCACAGCGCATAGTTCATACTTTCAATCGTAGTGTTCCTTTTAGCGCGTTATTGTACAACTGTATATACTGACAAAACCACGGTGAAGTGGCGTGTGGCCAGCTCATCCACCACTGAAGCATCCTCACAATGCACCAAATTGACTGCGCCCCTCACTTGCAGAAGTATGTAAACGGCTCTTAATTTCCGAATAAACCTTGCTTGAAGCACTGATTGTGAACATTTTGTTAACCCATAAAGAGCTGCATGTATGAAACGAATGGCTACAGTATAGTTGACGAAGTAGCCAATCGTTTTCAAAAATAATGGTTAAACTAAACTACAATGTATAAAATATGAATATTATGTATAGAAGAAGAATCTAAGAATATAATTTAACCATTTACATTCCAGGCCCAATCAGACATCGAATGGAAATTCGGATTATGTAAACTTATACGAAATATGCACCGTACATCCACAGCGCCGTCACCTATAAACCTCATCACTACTTGGTTTATCTACTTCCTAGAAGTTTGTAAAAGCGCAAGGGGTAAAAAACTGATTTTAATATTTCACTATATTTAACTACATTTGTTACATGCAGCGAAAAAGAAGCCACGTCCAACTTTAGCCCAAATGGTAAATACCCTTCAAGGTGGACAGTTGAGCCCCAGATCTAAAGCTGGTGCAAAATGGTTAGCAAAAATTAGAAAAGAACCAGTAGCCGCACTTCCTATGATGCATTTGGGCAGCCCAGTTGGATCCCAGATGAACTTTACGGTACAATCCACTAGTATAGAACATGTTACTGATTGGGAAATAATTGCCAAGAAATACAGAAAGTTCATGGGATACGCTGAAGATATTCAAGATTCCGAAAACGTTGAAAACATATAAATGGTGAAATTTACAGAACTTTTATCACTGTATTAATATCATTAAACTTTGTAGTTGCCTAACTAGGTTAAAAAAATATGCGATGTTAAGGAAACTACATTTACGAATATATTTAATAGTAATTGAAATATTAATTCAAATTGAAGCTGTACATTTTAATCCTCATAAATGAAAAAAATAAATAAAAAATTAACTGCGTTGCTAAAAACTTTTTAAAAAGTTATAGTAGTAAAAGGTAAATAATTAGTCAATATACTAGCATAGGCACAGAGTGGGTTAAAATATGGCTTATTGGATGTAAAGGCATAAATTTTTATTCTAAAAGTGTTTTGAATAAAAAGTCGTTTTCATATTTTTTCCAACTTTCCCTGTATTCAGAATTTTTTACTTAATAACAAAAGTAGGTACAACGATTTAGTAGCATTTTTAATGGCACATACAAACATAAATAATAAGTTATTGTAATCTATAATAAGTTTTTTTAAGTTATCCCTTCAAATATGTTTGATCCTTTTAACAAATCGGCAGCAATACCTTTCGTAATAGTAAGCTATAACATAAATTCTTTAGCTAATAAAATAACACGGCAATGTACACTGCGATCGAAAATGATTGAAGGTGCCGCTTCATACTGATTTTTTTTCTTGTCAGTTTATTATTTAATGTGTCCTTAACTAGTTCCAGTGGCGTGCAATGATATTTTAAATAGCGCAGGCTATTCAAAAATTACTAGCGTGTTTTTAATAAAACTGTGTATACGGCATTATTTAACAAAAATAATTACTTTTAGATACTTTTATTGTTGTAAATTACGATTTATGTGTTGCGTATACATTTATATTACAAAACTAAACATGTATGTAAAAACTTAATAAGACAATGTAATTACACGCAAAATGAGTACAAAATTCAAATAATAAATGTAATCATTGTTGAGGTTTTCATTCAACTATGCACATTATTACTAACACTTTTCAAAATCTGCTGGTAACAACTGGTGACTGATACTTTCCATAGGTGTATAAGCAAGACTTTTTGCAAGTCTTCTGACATACATCGTATGAAAGACTTGCAATGTAAATGTTCAGTAACTCAGTTACAAAAACAAAATTATGATCATTACCTCTTTGACGAGGCAAACACCTTAATGAATTGTTGGGATTTGCGTCCATCCTCTGTTGCATATCCTGCACAGCATCTTTCATAAGCATAGATGCCCTGCCCTCGGTGGTAGAGCTTTCTTTCTCTTTCTTTCTTTTCGGCCTTCTTCAATCCATTTCCGAATGTAGGCTTCCCCAATTTGTTTCCAATCGTTTCTATCTTCTGCCCTTCTTCTCCACCTGCATGTTTCTTTATATCATCGGACCATCTCATTTGGGGCCATCATATTGTTCTTTTTCCCATCCACGGGCGCCATGTTTGAATGATCGTGTTCCATCTGTTGTCTGTCTGCCTCACATTATGCCCTGCAAATTTCCATTTTAAGGTGGCAACTGTTTCTCTAATGTCTACTACTTTAGTTTTATTCCTGATCCAAGTGTTTCTTTTTCCATCTTGTAAAGTAATATGTAGCATTTGCCTCTCCATTGCACGTTGCGCTTTTATTAACTTGTCCATATTTTTCTTTGTAAGAACCCGTGTCTGTGCTGCATAAGACATAACGGGCAGACCGCACCCTAGCAGACCCTAGTTTTCAGATATTGAGGAATTGACTTATTCTTTAATATATGACTTAACTTTCCAAAGGCAGCCCAACCCAGTTTGGTTCTTCTTCTTACTTGGGCTTCTTGATTTTCCTTGTTAAGTTTTATTACATGACCTAGATATACATATTTTTCTACTTGCTCCAGTGTCTTTTCGTTCACTTTAATGTGGTGTGTGCGGTGGTAGATACCGTTGAATAATACGATGTGCGTGGTGACTGAACATTTCATAGCAAACTACTTCGTTGAGCAATTGCTCCTGGAACTGATTGAAACAAGTACCATACGATTACTACCAAACACCATTTTGGTTACCTTCTCCGGATCGAAAGTAGGCTTCCAACTAAATTTATCTAGAGGTTCCATAAATACTATCACATTACAAAACAAAATTTTCTAATTAGATTGTCTTACGTAATAAAGCGACCGATTGCGACTGTTATTACGTTACGATTACAGAAACAAAAACAAGGAATACAGCAAACGAAAGCTATAAAAATGATAGTTCACACGCAAATTGTACCGGAGCCACTAATGGACTCGAGAATGTAAATATTGATATCAACAGGTTTGCTGACACAACGGAACATATTATTTATAATAATGGAATTAAATCGACGAGATCACGTGTCTTTCAATCATTTTCGATCGCACTGTATTTAAGACAGTTAATTGTTTGATCTTTAATGTGTATACACAAATATATCCCCCTTCAAAGAGAATGGACACAATTATCAAATTTGACACGTAAAACCAAACAACCAGTTCCTCTTCACTCTTTTTTTAAGCTCTGTGTAAAGCTGGCTTATTACAAATGTATGACCTATTTTTTTATAAAAATCACAAAAGGAAGATTAATATTGCATAATGATTGTGTTATATAATGAAATGTATGAAACTATAGTTATTCTATACTTTGTTAAAAAAAAATACCACAAGGCAAATATTCTAGCGAACATGTCTCTCCATTGTTTACTGAACATCATTTGCAAAAAAATTTTAATACTTATTGTAAAATATTAAGACACGATAATGACCACACTACAGTTAACAACTGTATGCTGTAACTTTACGATTTAGCTTAAACAGTTACTCATTTATAATTAAAATTGTTGTTGTTATATTGTTACTGAATAAAAAATACTTTCCACATTTTCTGTTGTATTGCTATCAAAGGCATACCCTGTTCATACAGCATATCCTCACATGGCCTCTTTAACGAAATTAATTTAATTCTCAGGGTAATTAAATCTTCTATCAATCTCAGGGTAATTACTATTGCAAATTGGGACCCACTGCAAATATTCAAACCATCGACAACAAATAAGGGACATAAACAAATGAAAGGGCATTAGTAAAACGTTGAAAAGTACACACATAGACGCTATTTAAGCTAAATCTTTTCAACAATCTTTTAGCAATACGAATACAAACACATTTATCTTAGTTATATAAAATAACATCAAGAAAGAAACACATTAAAATATTCTTTTTCATATTCATATTTAAACTCTGAGATGGTTTCTTCTCCAAATTTATTGAAATACACCATCCTAGGCATCCTTCAATATCTATTGTGTAGTGCTGCTTAATTCTTGGCACAGAAATTTCCGATCAAAGTAAGTAGCTTCCAATCTTTTAATCATTAACAAAACCACTTCAGTTTTGTTTGGATTCAAGAACATAACCTCTTATAAACACGTAATTAAGTCTTTTTTTCTATTTAAATAGATTAAATTAAAAATCATTTTAATACTTCATTAATTTAATTTTTGTATAGGTGTTGTGGTTAGATAAAGTGATTTCAATAATGTTTTGAGTTCCAATAAAAAAAACTCTGACCATCCACTTTAAAACAAAAGAAAATCGAAGTACACCAGCCTTCAATTTTATTTTCCGAAGCACAAAATTTTCACAGTTTCCTTGGAAGTTTCATAGTAAGTATTTAAAAAATACTTAAATCAACGTAAAACATCACAACACAAAGTTTTATTGTTAAATACATCAAATTTAAACAAATTTTTAACAATTACGGAGTTGCACCGAAAGCGTGCTCTCGCAATGAACAAAAAACTGGAACTGAACAAATTTTCATGCCAGAAATCTCTACAAAATTCAACAAAAAAGCATCGTTTCTAAGAAACGTCCAAAGACAAGAACAGAATCGAAAATTTCTAGAGGAATAGAAATTAAGTACAATTTGATAATGGGCGAAATCCTGAAATCCGTAAGGAACTGGAGGGATACAAAATGGGGATAAACAAAATAAACGCTGTAAGTTATACAGATGATGTGATATTGGTTGCGAAAAACAGAAACAGTCTACAAAGAATGCTATTCGAATTTAACTCAGCCTGTGAGAAGTTTAACCGAGAAAACGAAAGACATGACTTACAGCCAAAGAACCGATAAGATGTAAACTAGTCAATTAAACAAATAATGAAAATCAGGTATTTAGGAGTGAATTTATTTAGTTATGGCGATCCAAACAAAGAAATGGATGAACAAATAAGTAAAGCGGAAAGAATAGCGGGATGTCCGACCAAACTATATGGAGGAATAAATACCTAAGACAAGACACCAAGGCAAGGATTTATAAGGTGTCATAATGACATATGCTACAGAGACGGCAGCAGAAACAACAAAAACGAAACAGAAGATCCAAGTGGCCGAAATGAAAGTACTGAGAAAGATAACTGGCAGTACCAGGATGGAAAGGATAAGAAACACAAACAACCGCGAATCATGTCAAGTACCACACATAACAGAGTGGATAAATGGAAGAAAAAGATAATGGAATGAGCACATATCCAGGATGGACGAAACAAGATTAGTTAGAATTGCAAGAGACAGCAGACCACAAGGAAGAAGGAGCATAGGACGTCCCAAACAAGAGATGGAGTGAGGGCATAACATGAATCAAACAAAGACACCATACAATCTGGATGGAACAAGCTAATAGCTTAACAGAAAGAAGAAGAAGAAGAAGATCACCTAAATTACACGAAAATCTTATAAACTAATTTAATC
The DNA here is from genome assembly GCA_014611495.1 of Limonius californicus. Lineage (NCBI taxonomy): Eukaryota > Metazoa > Arthropoda > Insecta > Coleoptera > Elateridae > Limonius > Limonius californicus. Next base: position 18,917 of record JABXWE010025787.1, read on the forward strand.
TTTTTTATAAATAAATTTACATGAAAACAACTTGCATCACTGTGTTACTCACAGCAAAATACACATTTTGGCACCAAACACGGTATAAATCTGTCAAAGTCACCAAATCACATGAATATTGCAATATTCATTTAAAAATAAATAATTAAATTACACGCCAATATTTAAGAAAATACAACACAAAATTTCTTTAACTTCTTAGATAACTCCATTCCAACATATTTTTCACCAATGAATAGTTATAGTTTAAGAAATTTCACAATTTAATCTGTAGATGTCAAATATAAAAAAAAATTATTATTATACTAATTACAGCTCAAGAATGCATAAAACTGTTGAAAAGTCTCCTCTATGCCTTTCTCAAGATGACTCTAATCCAAAACAGCAGATATTTGTGCCAAGAACTTGAATATTACAGTCTACGATGGCAATACATCGGAAACCAACAAAAGTAAACGAAATTGAATTTTATGTGTTTAAACAAATTATTTCTTACAGAAAAACTTGACATAGCTTCACATATTTAGTATAGCCTTTTGTAACGTAGCAATATACCGGGAATTTTTCTTTTGAGTATACATTGCCTATGTATACTTTTAAAAAGAACGCGTCAATTACGCCTATTGTGTAGGCAACCAACTATACCCACAACTAAAAAACAGGAGCAAACGTCACGGTAGTTGTGAATTATTTGAGTATGAAGGTTATGTTGATGCAGTGTTTATAGTAAATAAGTATTTCACCGTGTATATAGGACACAGATGATGATTTTTTTGTTAATTACAAAAATCGCAGGGTGATGTTTCCGTAAGGTCCGTGAACTTACTTATGTACTTCCTTTCTACAACACAATGACATCGACGACAACGTGGTGTAATGGTCAGCATAGCTGCCTTCCAAGCAGGTGATCCGAGTTAAAATAAAATATTTAATTTAATTTCTTCGGTTAAAATGTGATTACTTTTAGTTCTTATTTTATGGGAATTTATTACGCATCCTTCTGATTTAAATTTTCTAACAATTGTTTGTATGGTTCGAATACAAGGATATTTTACTGAAAATAAGTCTCTCACAGTTCTTAAGCTGTTTCCATTCTGGCATCACATTAGAATTTCCACTTTTTCGTCTTTACTGCACATGGTTGTATAAAAAACGCAAGAAGATACTAAATAAAGATTATTTTCATTTTTTAACATTGAATTAATTTGATTGTGTTGGTCACAGCATGCTTCAGTTGCCTGTATAAAATAAGAACTAAAAGTAATCACATTTTAACCGAAGAAATTAAATTAAATATTTTATGCTACGTTGAAGAAATCATAATTAATAGTTATAACAAAAAATAATAATTAAAAAAGGTCGCGGTGGCCGGGAATTGAACTCGGATCACCTGCTTGGAAGGCAGCGATGCTGACCATTACACCACTTTGTCGTCGATGTCATTGTGTTGTAGAAAGGAAGTACATAAGTAAGTTCACGGACCTTACGGAAACATCACCCTTCGATTTTTGTAATTAACAAAAAAATCATCATCTGTGTCCTATATACACGGTGAAATACTTATTTACTATAAACACTGCATCAACATAACCTTCATACTCAAATAATTCACAACTACCGTGACGTTTGCTCCTGTTTTTTAGTTGTGGGTATAGTTGGTTGCCTACACAATAGGCGTAATTGACGCGTTCTTTTTAAAAGTATACATAGGCAATGTATACTAAAAAGAAAAATTCCCTGTATATGAATTGTAAATTTGTATGAGACAAATTATATACAGTGCGGTCGTAAAATGTCCTCCCCCCCTGCTAACTTTTGAATGACTTGATATTTCTTCACAAAATTGTTTGTGCTTTAATGGGAGGCTAAATACTACTTTTTAGCCCATATTTAAATTTTATAACTTTCAAAATGGCGGCTGGGCGCCATCTTGAACTATTTTTTTAAATGGCAAAGGGGGCCGAGCGACATTTGAAAGGTATTTTAATTCTGCGTCTGATCCTTAAATTTCATAAAAAATATTCATCCAGAAAAAAATGACAGATGATTGAAAATAACAAGTTTATGGATAAAAGAAGGCATCCGGAAAATTTTGCTATTTGCGGTCCGGATATGTTGTTGACCTCGTCGAGGACAACGACTTTTCCTTATGGTACTTTCCCGTAGCTCGTACCGTTCGACCGCCACCGGGGGCGTCCAAAATCGAAACACGAATCGACATCCAGCACGTGTCCACGTCGTCGCAGAGTACGTCGCATCGACAGCCGGGGAAGACGGTTCTAACATCCCCGAAGGGAGCGCGGGGGACGCCGAAACGTCGAAAAAAAACGTAAAAATCGGCATCAAAACTTAGCCGGCGTTCCCCGCGCTCCCATCGGGGATGTTAGAACCGCCCTACTTATGCGAACAGGTTGAGTTTGCAACCGACGCGCTGCGATGACGTGGACACGTGCTGGTGTCGATTCGTGTTTCGACTTTGGACAACCCTGGCGGCCGAACGGTACGAGCTACGGGAAAGCGCCATAAGTAAAAGTTGTTGTCCTCGACGAGGCCGACAACATATCCGGACCGCAAATCGCAAAATTTTCGGGGTGTCTTCTTTTTTCCATAAACTTGTTATTTTCAATCATCTGTCATTTTTTCTGGATAAATATGTTTTTATGAAACTCAACGATCAAACTCAGAATTAAAATACCTTTCAAATGAGGTGTCACTCGACCCCATTGCCGTTTAAAAAAATAGTTTTAAAGTTGTAAAATTTAAATATGGGCTAAAAAAGTATTTAGCCTCCCATTAAACCACACAAAATTTTGTGAAGAAATATCAAGTCGTTCAAAAGTTAGTAGGGGGGAGGACATTTTACGACCGCAGTGAATAAACTACCTGCCGTAATTTTGACTTGACCCTTAAGTTTAAAGTAAACTGGACAACTAGAGAACAAACACTAGGACGATTGCAGGAACCGTGGGTTTAAGCTCTAACGTTTCGGCCTTAATCGCAACCGTTAGCTTATTTAGATTCACGTTACACTTCTCAAGGAAGGGGAAGCGTGTCGATTAGGCTAGCCTACGGATGCCTACAGCCTTATATATTCTGTGTTTGCAGACATTTACGCTTACGGATTTTTTATGCCAGGCATGCTTGTTGTTTTTGTTTAAGTATATTTTTAATTATTTAGTTTCATATTTTTTTTGCAATTGCCCTAAGAGGTATAATTTAAGATTATCTTTTAGAAACTATATTTTTCAGACCAGTGAGACGTTTCCAGTCTATTAATTTTTTTATGTAAATGATTGTTAATTATAGATACTTATATCTACGTACCTGCTATCTTATTTAAATAAACTATTTATTGTATTTAATGTTTGGCTTATTTTAATTTTTTAATTAAAAACAGTAATTTCCAATTTTGTATCTAACAGCTTTAACTTTGAAATCCTCAAAAAAATTTGTCTGCGGCGCATACTCTCCTCTACTAGCACGCTTCACACACGGAACAAAAATTATGTATTCCAAAAACCAAAGCAATTACTGGATGGTTTACACGCCGTCGCAACCGCTAACAATTTTTAGCGGTGCCGCCGTCATAAAATAAGCCTGCGGCGCTGCCTTCGTGTTTCTAGTCTTCATTTGACAAGATCAAATTTTCATTTTTATATTTTAGTTCTAAAAGCCTTTTATACAATCAAATATATAAAAACAGAAAATAACAATGACCGACAAAGGGGATAGGATAAAAGAACTTAGAAAGTTGCTCAAACCTATCTGTTGTCGAGTCATATTTTGGATATCCGATGCCTTCCTGGGGTCTATGACATTTCGCTGAATCTCTAACACGCCGATACTATAAATCGGATGTCCAAAACGCTGACGAGACCTATAATGCCGAATGCTGAAGACCATTTCGACAACTAAAGACAAAACGCCGACGAATGTTAAACGACGCCACAAAGATTGATAACTTGGTGTCAAAGACGAAAACGGCCGAACCTTGTACGTGCATTATTATATTATTACTATTTCGTAATGAACACTTGGTAAATCAAGCCAAAACACAGAAACATGGCCAAAATGCTGAATTGTAAGGAACACTTTGCCGACTCCGACCATAATGTCGAAATAAGATCAGAACCAAAACTCCGACCATGTCGAAAAGGCCGACAAAAGAATTTTACAAAACACCGAACTCTCGTAACGGGCACTTAGACGAACGCCGCCAAAACGGCGATATACGTAACTGTGTATATTTTAATAATGTATATTCAAATTCATATTGTCCGGTAGGAAAGAAAAAAAAACATTAATACGTTTTTAGTGTAAAATATCTAAGCTGACGCACTACTATTAAGATGTAGAAAATACCAAATAATTCCCATACAGTTAAATTAAATAAACATGTCGTTAATAAGAGGATTTCAAGTAATAACAGTATTTTATTCTTTTAGGTAAGTACGTGTAGGGTAGTGTACCCGTATAAAAAAAGCACATCATCGTATTTTGCATAAACTCCCTTCAAAAATACGTTCTGTTAGAAATTTTTTATTTACTGTTCACTATTCTTCTACACAAATTATTTTAGATATTTTATAATTTTAGAAATAAGAGGAATTTAATAATAAATAATTTCACAAAACAGAAAATTTGTCAACAAATCTAGCAGGGAAGTGAAGATTGTTAGAAGATGTACCCCTCATTCATAGAATAAATACGTGGTCGGGCAAATATATAACGGGATGATCAAATACAAAGCATGTGAGGTAGCCATAGGTGAAAATACCTCTAGCGTCCTTCGAAGTAATCTCCCTCGACTTCTACGCACCGTTGACATCGACGATACAAGTCGCGGAAAGCCTGCTTAAACTTGTCGCGAGGAAGTGCCTTTAGTTCGGCGGTAACATTCCGTTGAATGTCTTCCACGTCGTCAAAGCGCCTCCCCTTGAGGGTCAATTTCAGCTGAGGAAACAGCATGAAGTCCGCTGGAAACAGACCCGGCGAATAGGGAGGATGTTCTAAGACTGGGGCATTTCTTGTCGCCAAAAACGTCTTCACAATCAAGACAGAATGCACAGGGGCATTCTCGTGTAAAAGGTGCCACTTGCCGGAGGCTGCCAAATGCGGTCGCACACTCGAATGCGTTTTAGTAAACGCGTCATGACACCCTTGTAGTACAGGCTAGTGACGGTGACACCCGGTGGCACAAATTCTTTGTAAATTATGCCTTGACTGTCGAAGAAAGTCACTTTCGATTTTTGGAGACGGAATTTCTTTGGCCTGGGAGACGTCTTCGATCGCCATTACATAGTTTGTCTCTTGCTTTCTGGATCGTACTGGAAGCACCACGGCTTGTCACCAGTAACAATTTAATCCAGAAAATTTGGGTCACTGTTGGCTGTTGCAATGAAGTCGCGGAAGGTGTCCACTCGATGCGCTTGTTGCTCAGCGGTCAAATTCTGCGGGACAAATTTGGCACAGACCTTCCTTTTCTTCAAATCCTTCTCCAAAATGGTTCTAATGGTTTCACGGCTAATACTCAGCTCCTGCTCCATCATTCTCAGTGTCAGTCGTCGATCAGCCGCCACAAGTTGTCGAACTTTTTCGATCGTTACGGGGTTTCTCGTTGTGATCGGACGACCCGGCTTCTGATCATCGTAAAGGTCCTGCCGACCTTCACGAAATCTGGCAAACCACTCGAAAACGCGAGTACGGGACATGGCCTCATCGCCGTACACAGTTTCCAACATCTCGAATGTCTCCATGGCCGTTTTCCGCAATTTGAAACAAACCTTAATGTTCGCTCTCTGCTCCATGTTTGACTTGTGTCCCATGTGATATGATTTGGAAACAGTCAGTTTCTTATAGCGTCCGCAGTAGTGCCAATCCCGTTTCATATTTGTCCGACCTCGTATGTGATTGATGCACGATGGGGCTCCTGTACATTTTTCAATCATGGTCAGTAATTTCCTAAACAAAAATTACAACGGCAGGTGGATAGGGTGAGGGGGGTCCAGTTGTGAGGCCACCTAGCTCTCCCGACCTCAATCCGCTCGATTTTTGTATTTGAGGGTATTTAAGGTCTTTAGTTTATTCAAGCCCTGTGAATAATTTAAACGAATTGCGAGAACGAATAGAACATGCCTGCCAGACTGTTCGTATGAATCCGGGAATCTTTGAAAGAATGCGGCGTTCATTTTTACGGAGATGCGAAGGATGTGTACAAATGGAAGGAGGACATGTAGTACATCTGCTTTAATTATTTGTAATTAAAATGTTTTATTTACACGGCTATTTGTTTTAATGGATAGGGAACTTATTTAAATAACAAGCAGTATTTATTTTCTTAAAAAAAACTCCATATCTCGAAAACGATTGATTTTCGAATGTTTATTACGACTTTTTTGTTTGTATTAATGAGATCTTAAAGTGGGTAAAATATCCGAACGTATTTTTTAAACACCCTATATATTGTTGGTATAAACTACGTAAACAAATAAAATAATTTCAGCAATTTTTATGTTCTCTTCTTAGAGTACTTTATCTCTTACGAGACGTAGCGATCTTCTCTCCTATGCCTGTGTTGCGTGTTTGGAGTGCCACGCACATAGAAGACCTACAGCTTAACGTGGCCTCCGAACCACGGCAAGTGTAAACACTTCTACTCCAGAGAAAATTTACTAGGCAGAATACCTCGCTGGTTTGCTATTACCTTGCGAGGGAGAACGGCCGTTAAAAATCCGATGTTCCGGTACTGGGAATTGAACACAGGACCTTAATCGTAGAAATCTAATGCGCTAACCTCTAGCCCACCGCCGTCTCTTTTTTATGTTACTGTTTAAAAATGTCAAATAAACAAAATTTTTTTATCTTAACCAGTTACAATAATTTGTAATCTGTACGGCTTTTGATATTACCTTCCCTTTTAAAAAATTTAGTGGCTAGATTGGTCGTCATGATTACGCTTATAAGGATGTAAACTATTACTCAATTATAATAAAATAATTAGAAATATCGTTAATATTTCATAACTTATAATATAACACAGAAAACTATAAAACGGCATTTACAATCACGTTAATCTTACAATGTGACGAAATTTAAATAAATACAGAACAGAATCCAGTCGAAAACTGAAAAAACAATTCGAGATAAGATAGCGAGTGCCAGGGAGTCATCATTCGAAAGGCAGGATGCGAGACATTTCTCGCATTTTGGATTCGAATGATCAATTCGAATGAATATCTCGATTTTTTAAATCACTCCAATACTAATCATTCGGTTATGGCGTTCACTAATATTAGCATACACGGGAAGGAAGGGGGCTGGTAAAGAAAGCGAAAAATAGTGCAATGCTGCAGAGTTGACAAGCTATGAATATACCCATGGTACGTATTTAAAAAAAACGTTTTTACGATATTGTTGCCTAAAATGCTGCACTGCGATCATTATTTAGCAAAATGTTTCGATAAGTGCCATATGTTATATCTAATTAAATTTATAGAAGCAGGCTCGATAGCAGTGGTGCATAGTAGCGTAAACGTACATACAACCTTAACCGACGGGGAATCCCCTTCGCGTATATTTCCTGAAATAAACACATTACGATATTGTTGCTTAAAATGCTGCACTGTGACTGTGATCTTTATTTAGTAGATTGCTTCGGTAAGTGCCCTACTTTTATACCTATCTAAACGTTGGCTTGTTTGTCTTATAAAAATAATATTATTTAATACCTATTTACAACAGATGTGTAAACCACAATCCATGATTTATATGAATTAATTATTTAAAATTAGGTAGTTTAGGCTACCCAATCTAATCGACATCTATACCTGAAGCAAAACCTTTTTTATTTGCTATTGTTTTGAATCCATATCCTGAACTCATGATTTGAATAATGTAATGCTCCTGTTAAAGAAGGTTAATGTTTATCTTAGGGCTTTATGAAATTATTTGTTGTTCATGTTAATGTTCCTTGCATGCACTTGTTTAGAATTCAATAAATTTGGTTTTATTTGTTTATATTAAAACTTTCATGTAAAAATTTTAATCTAATAGTGCTGTTACCAAGCTGTTAATAGTTTCTCATAAAAGCGCTGTACAACTGATAAGATGTTTATCTGTAGTTGCAATTCTTCTTCTTGATCCCTGTTAATTGAATTTTGCCTCGACACACTTAACACAAAAAGAAATTGCTTTCCATTTAAAAGTAGGTGTAAATGCAGAAATCAACTATTCCTGAATGTTGTTTAACTGATTTATTTTAGCAGTTTTTTCTTTCTTTTTCTTCGCGATGTTTTTTATGTGGGATCTATTTTAAACAAGCAATAATCTGATAGGAAACTGAATTTTGAATTTTTATCTACAACAAATTTGTTTGTAAAGAATAGTGGCATGTCTTATTAAAATTATATTTATTTATTTGATCTTAGGTAGGTATTTCGAAATTTTAATAAATAAATTTCAGTTTGTCACGTATAACATACTAGGCTGTTTCAAATGAAATCCGGATTGTGATTGTACTTGTTTATTTAATAAGTGAATTGACAAAAAAATGTTCTCACAATTCTATAGAATCCCCCTGCCTCTCAATACACCTTTTCCATCTGTCAACCAAAGCCTCTATTCCATCGGAGATGAATTCTTTTGGTTTTGTGCGAAACCACTCATGCACTGCTTTTTTCACGCTCTCATCATCCGAAAAATGCAGTCAACCTAAATCTCTTTGAGTGTTCCAAACATATGGTAATCGCTTGGTGCTAGATCAGGAGAATACGGAGGATGTTCAATAACTTTAAATCTAAGTTTTTCTATTACTGTCTTGGTTTCCATCGAGTAATGTGGTCGAGCATTGTCGTCTTGGAGCAAAACACCTTTTGGCATAAATCCGCGTCGTTTTGTCCTTATAGCTGGCTTCAGTTTATCTTGTAATAGGTTGCAGATGAAGCACTGCTGACTGTGGTACCCTTCATCATGTAATCTTCTACAAGTACCTACTCCTTTCTTATCCCAAAACAGTCAACATTACCTTTCCAGCCGATGGAACAGCTTTAAATTTTTTTGGGTTTTGGTGATGTTGAGTGACGCCATTCTTTTGATGATTGCTTACATTCTGGCTGAAAATGGTGAACCCGGGATTCATCACCAGTCACTATACGATTTAAAAAGGCAGCTCCCTCTTTTTCACAACGTGACAGAAGTAGAGTATTTTGGACAGTTCTAAGACCACCCCCCACCACTAACCTTGAATTTCAAGGTCAAGGATACTGCAGCTCCCCCCCACTATCCTTGAATTCGAGGTCAAGGCAAAAACCGTACCTCCCTGAACTGTCAAGGTCGTTGTCAAAGGTCAAACCCAAGATGTATAATGTTGAATTGAAGGTTGTACCTATACCAAGGTCATAAACAAATTAAAACGAGTAATTTTTATATATGTTTTATTATACTAAATTATATCCACACTTTTAAAAGGTTTAGATAAGAATTACAAAAAAGAGACACATATTAACTTAGACGTATTTTGCGGATAGTCATGCAGTTGGGTGCATCCTGAAGATCGAAGTTTGCAGTAATCTCGAGGTATAAACAATGCAAGTGATTATTTTGAATGTCTTGGAAATCGCAAACGTTTTTGAAAGTTTCTTCATACCACTCATTCAAAATAGTATAATAATTAACTTCGGTGTAGGGAATTTTAACCGTTCCTGCAGCGTTGCAAATAAATGTAACTTTACCAGTAAGTTGTAAATAGCCAGTATGAGACGCTCTTAACAACTGACGAATTTCATCAAGAACTATCGGTTGAAGTTTTGAAAGAGCACACTTGAAGCAATTCTTTTGCGTAGTGGTATTATCTAATATGAACTCACGAGTCAAAGTTTCAAGCACCATGTTGATGCTGGTATACCAAACTTGGGAATGGGGAAGCAGCTATGTGCGTTATGTATATATATATATCGTAGCGTGCCAAATATGTAACGACAAATAATCTATTAACTACAAAATAAAAAAACAAAGTGGCGGTTGTTAAGCATTTATTGATGTAATACAGTTATATATAATATTCGGTCAGTACATGATGCGAATAATATAATGATGTGATTAATATATAATGATATAATTAGCATAAATCTTTGAAAAGAAGGCGATTGAACGAGCATTGTAACTCGCAATTGTCAAGGGCGTCGTAGGCCGAGGAGTTATAGGTTGCAAAAGGACTTCCACTGGGATACTCAAGGTTGATGATGTATGTGGCCGCAAGACCATATCTTGCAGATGCATGTTCATAGCTGTGGAGAAGATCGGCGGACTGCTCGATGAACGTCTTTGCAGATTTTACGTTCTTCATAAGCTGAACAAACCTAGACGGCACCAAATCAAAGAGGTGTATGAAAAGAAGCCGTTGAAATGAGCGATTTGCAAGGACTCTGGAGTTGTTGCCTGCAACATCCTCACCGGAACCATCGAGGTTGCGGCTGTTGTTGACCATAGAACCATCGCATTTATACACCTCTTCAAGGAAGTTGAGAAGCGTTCTGGACTGCTCGATTAACTGTTTTGTAGAGTTTATGCGCTTCACAAGGTGAGCAAACTTACAGTGTCGCGACCATTTGAGATGTTCGATCAGGGGGTCATCTGACGGCTCCCAGGAAAAAAGTCGTATTCCACAGCAGAAACATTGAACATCATCAATACCCTCACGCTTGGTTCGAAAAAACCCGGCACTTGCTAAAGCTTCGGGAGTTGGAAGCTTCGACCAAGTACAGAATGTGCGTAGCCGCTCCCTGTATGATCGGAAAAGCGTAGCTGC
>JABXWE010025789.1:0-43782 GCA_014611495.1 Limonius californicus
TTTATTAACTTTGCAATCATAATTTTTACTGTAATACAGAAAGCATTTTGACTTGACAGAAGCAGCCTGAAGTTAGCGTCACGATACATACGAAGTGCCCACGGATCCGACCGCGCTGGTCTAGTGGTTAGCGTACTTGCCTTTAGATCCAAGGGACGCGGGGTCGAACCTGGTTGAGGTCGGCGAGATCTTTTACTGGGGTAAATTTTGAAAGTGTACCTTCTGTCGGATAAGAAGCAAAGCCGTAGGGCCCGTGCCACTGCGATCTGGACGTTAAACATATCTACTGGGGCTGGGACTACCCCAGATAGGCAAAATTCGTAGTTAGGTTGTACAATAAGCCAATGATGGCTGCAGTGCTTAGAGATTCTTTGGAAACCGCGTCCTAGACCTCGCTCTTTCAAATGCAATACAGAGTTTGACATACGTTTTCAAGTCTATGGCCTGCTCTAATTAATTTTTATTTATCACTCTTCATATAACGTGCAAAATAAAAGAATATTTTGAAATGAACAATGATCTGCAGGCAATTTCCTTCTGTTCAGTAGGCGGGATTATTCCTGGTTTTAAGATTTTTTCAGTAATATACGAAGTGTTTTAGAAATGGCTATTTTTAAATGGTATTGGAAAGAAATAAATAAAAACATGCAGCGCATGCTTTACTTATTCAAATGTGTTTTATTTTTCTGATTACCATTGTATATTGTATATTGTATATTGCCAACAAATACAAGGTTTAACTTTTTTTTTAATCTATAATCCCTTCTGTCTATAATCATTATTCGTTGAATAAACCGTTTAATTGATAAAGAGTTGTAATTATTGTTAATTATTTATAATGCTATACGTTTTAGGAAAGTAGCGAAACATTTATGAAACTTTCATGCAATGCCAAAGCAATATGGTCAGATTTACAAGGGAATTTTAAAAGAAATGACTGTTAAATTCCTAGCAATGTATCTTCTAGAAGTATTCAAATATGCACGAATATATAATTTAGCAAAAGTAGAAACAAATAGAAAAGAGCGAGTTGTTCAGGAACATATCAAATTGAACTTTTTATTATATTTCCAAGAACATTTCAATAAATCTATTCGATATGTTTGGAAGCACATTTAGGCTGTCAATTTGAATCCGTATAATGTGATATATCTCTGGAAGTAAAATTGGTATTGAAAATTTCTTAACCGTTTTACAATACGGAGGGGGAATCACCCTTACTGATAAGGTAACCTTTTCCAATCAACTCCTTAGGCTCTACTAACCCCAACAAAAATGTTTTACTGATAACCGTATGATACCGCATTCAAAATCTCGTACAGAATGCATACAGAATGTAAAACTCAAAAGTTTCAGAGCCAATTACATATTTTAATTGAAACCATTCAAAATGATTTCCATTGTTCACTAGGCAATAGTAACGTTTACTCTCAAATTTTTTCCGAAGGTTCGTCGCAGCTGAGGAGTTTTGTAGACAACCAATTTTAAATGGCTCCATAAAAGGAAGTCTAGTGGGATCAAATCTAAAGATCTTGAGGATCCTTCTACTTTCCAAGCTACTTTGTAAGCGCTTTTCAATGAGGTATTGCAAAGTGGGTGTTACCATATGAAATTCTTTTGAGGGGTTAGCTAGAGCCTACGGGGTTGTATGGGGAAGGTTACCTTATGAGTCATGATTATTTCCGTTCCATGTTCTAGAAACGGTTTCTATAATTTACCTGATCCTCTACTTGAAAAACGTAAATCTATAATTTTAAGCTATTTGCGTCTGAAATATTATGGGTACAAGACTTTCGTGATAGAATAATTTATAAAAGTATATGAAAGCATTTTAGCGACGATCCTAATTTTTTTATAATAATAATTTGTTTCGATAAGATTGTATTATCACCAGCAGAAAAATTTCCCAGTAAAACTGTCATGGATGACACTTGACAAAAAAAGGCAATGACGATATAGCATATATGGGTAATGTGCTATTATGGAAATAATATTATTGATTTACTTTATAACTGGGGGAATTTAACGATATGGATTTATTAGATATAAAACTAGACAATTGGTTTCATGAGTAACTATTACATTAATGAATTTAAATCATTTGACAACCGAACTGCTTCACTTTAAAATGTTCTTGTGGTGGGTTGGTAAACCGGATATTTTCTTTGGCCACCATAACGTCCTGACTTAAATCCAAGGAATATTTTTATTTGCTGTGACTTGACAACGTTAAACTTCTAAGATAAAGGAACATATCACTTGATGAATAATTATAAATCTATCTTTGAAGAAATGAACAAACAATTTATGAGAAGATGTAAAGTTTGTACAGAAACATGGAAAATTTATAAAAGATTTAGTTTATTAATTTTTTATAGTTTGTGACGATTTATATTTATTGATTTATAGTAACAAATATTAATCTTTATCTTTTTAACTCTTCATCTTTCCTAATTTTCTCATAATTGTGGTTTAAAATAAATTTTACACAGAAGAATGTTATAAATTGTGACATTTTAGATAGCTTTTTAATAAGATAATTTAATTTGTTTTGGGTTTTAAATCTTCAATTCCTGAGATTCAAACTAAAAATACTTTATAGAGGTAAATAAATATTCTGCGTTTACAAGACTTTAATGCAAAATACCGCAAACAAAAAAAATTTAAGCATACAAAAGTATACTTGCAAAACCTTTTGCGGGTGTCAGTGGGAAATATACGGGTGACCACGAGATGAGGTAACAGCATGTAACTTTTTTGTTTGTAACCTATTATTTTGAAATTTTAAACTAAGATGTAACTCCTGAATGTGCAATTTTAAGCATTTTTTAATTATAATTTTATTTCCGGTTTGACGGGAACTGATATCAATGTTTAAGTTTTAAGTACAACTACAACCGTTTTCTGTAATACTCTTATTCTTTGTAAAATTTGCAATACATTTATACGCCACATAATGTCATCTCAGTTTAAAATGGCCGAAATATTCAACCGTTTAGTAAAAAATGTATATACACGTTGCTGATATTCATAATTAATTTTCTTAAGTCATTTTTTTTGCTTTTATTTCATGCCAATAACATACCGTATTATTTTTAAAACAGGAAGAAAAGATAAAATTAGCGTATGAGTAGCGGATATTAGGCGGTCGAGGTTAGCGCGTTAGATTTCTACGCTGGAGGTCCTCGGTTCAATACCCAGTACCGGAATATCGGAGTTTTAACGGCCGTTGTCAATCGCAAAGCAATTGCAAAGTAGCGAGGTATTCTGTCTAGTAAATATTCTCTGGAGTAGAAGTGTTTACACTTTCCATGGTTCGGAACCCACGTTAAGCTGTAGGTCCTTTATGTCTGTAGCACTTTAAATCATGCAACACATGCATAGGAGAGAAGATACGTAGGTCTCGTAATAGATAAAACACTCGAAGAAGGATATTAACAGTAAACAGTTTTTGAAATTTTATCTTTCTTGCTATTTTAAAAATAATTAGGTACGTTATTGACATATAATTTAAGCAAATAAAATGACAATTTAAAAAGTACAATAAAACTTAAGTACGGGTATTTAAAAAAATATACGTTATGGCTGTTTACAAATCGAAAATTGCTCTTTCTTAATTTTTGTAATTATCTTCTTGTCACAATGAAGGTTTTAAAGAAATTAATAAAAAAAAAGCGCTTAAGGTTTATTATTTGAACGCTAACTCAAGAAAAATTAATGATGAATATCAGTAATGTGCATTAGAATTCTTTAAATTGGTTGAAGTCCCAACAACTCATAGTGGGGTAGAATGAATAAATATAATAGAATAAAACAATGTCGATACCCACAATCACTGTGATTGTGGGTATCGACATTGTTTTATTCTAATATATTTAGAATTTTTACTAACAATTGATTATTTTGGCCATTTTAAACGTAAATGTTACTGTGTATGTATATCGGCAAAATATTGCAAATTATATGACGAATAAAAGTATCACAAAAAACGGAGGAGTTGTCTTTAAAAAAAGTTGATATTAGTTTCGACTAACGCGGAAATCAGAACTAAGTTGTGCATTTGGAGGTTATACCTTAGTTTACAATTTTAAAATAAAAGGTTTAAAAAAAAGTTACACGCTGCTACCTCATCTTGTGGTCACCAGGTATAAATACTACAAATTAGACAGCCGCAATAGAAATATTCCCAGCGCTTGTCTCTTATTTAAATGGCAATCCTTAACAGATGTTTGCGGGTAAAGTTTGCTTGACGACACAGTCTAGATTAGCTGAATTTTGAATAGGGTTCGTTGTATTCAGTACGAGCGACTACTATAAGCGGAAAATACGATACACTAATACGGTTTATGATGTTAACAAAGCGTCAAGTTGTTAAGTTTCCAGCCATTAAATCGGAAGTTTACCAAACTGAAATTGGTAGCCATTTAACGGTCTGTTTACAATTCGGGATTAGGTTACGTTAATCTGCAGGAACACGTCAGTGGAAGTTCTGTGTAAGCTCGCGTATCGAACCCTCGTCACTGTTCAAGGCCGCCCTTGCCCTTGGCCATTTTAAAAATTAACTTGTCGTCAATCTTTGAGCAAATCCCGTGAAATCGCAATGTTTGACGTAAGTTGTGCAGAAATATTCAAGCCCGTCAGATTTTGCTCAGGTTTCTTGGAACATTTGCAAATTCTACGGCGCTTGAAGAGCCCTCCAAGCGTAATTTGAATTTCGTTTTTTCGATTTTCCCTTTCATCCAACAAGAACAGAACATTATCGCGAACTATTGTGTTTTCACGCATCGCAGCTTCCATTTGACTACAAAAGACCACTTGTGAAGTGGTTTCTGGCTCGATTCCTCCCTTTAGGCGCGTGTGTGAGGATGTGGATGTGATCAAAATCAGCGTTTCGAATTAATTTTCTTTCTTGCAAAATTGCATCATTTATACTTGCGTCAGGTTGCATCCTGCGGTCTCTTCCGGCGACGACATTCCAAATATGTGTAGAAAGCTGATCATCAGCAACCTGTTCAATTCTGGGCACAACTACGAGGAATTAGTTGTCTGGAAATTGAGGTCGTGCATCTGGGTCGACTCGTTTAATACTCATCACGTCTTCAACGGACCATTGCTATGCAATAGCTTGCATAAATTCAATAGAATTTGCGTGTATTGGAAATGTCTTTCTTCCACTGTAGAAAGTGAGAAGGACCTTGACGACTTTTAGGGCGAAGCTGTAGGCATTGTTTCCAACCGGAAGTGCAGAATATTCGGTTAAACAAGTTGTCAGCTGCTTCAAGATTTCATATTCCCGTTTCTTTGTGCTTGGCATCAAGTTGTATATGTGTGGGCGATGAAATACACAAAAGTGGAAGTGCCCAAATTAGGAACTTGTCGTATTTTCTGAGTAGAACTCTATATCTGAAACTTTTTACTTCTGAATTGGTATAGAAAAACGTACAAGTGAAGTAGAAGATACATAATTGAAAAAGAATGAACGAAGATTATTAAATTTTTGGTTAAAGTATGCCACGGAATAACTGTTTTGCCATCATTAGGCAATGGTATTTATACAAAGTGAGGCTTCATGTTTAAGAAAATATTTTTGTACAGATTTTAATAGAGCCCTACATATAGGCGCAATTAGAATTATGTATTGGCTTTTACGTCGCATTTAAATAATGATTGGAGATTCAGAATAAAACTTATTTCTTCAACAATTAAAACTTTTTTCACTCTTATCTGTAATACCACATTAAACTATTCATTTACTTTAAGCAATTGCCCAAAATATTTGCGAATTTAGTCGCCGACATCAAATTATGAGGATGCTTCCTCAATTACTGTCTTCGAAGGCATTGACCGACAAATTTTTCTCCTAGAATCGCCAGTGATTGATATTAATATATGCCAAGCTGTAGGTGCACAACTTCTGGTTTATAAAGTTATACATTTATTATTACTCTGAAGCTGGCGATTTTGTTGAAATGGAAAAATTTAAAACAAGGACTGCGGTAAAATATATTTTTAAGAAGGGTTTATCTTCGCAGGAAATTTATAATGAGATGTCCGGAATGTTGGGTGATTGTATCTCGTCATATCAAGTAATTAAGAATTGGTGTCGGGATTTCAAAGTAGGAAGGAAGTCATGTTAAGATCCACCAGGTGCTGGACTACGACAAATGGTTGTCACTCAAGCCAATCTTGATTTAGTCCATGATATTGTACTGAGTGATCGAAGAATTACAGTCAAATATATTGCTGAACCATGTGGTTTTTTCCGTTGGAACCGTTGAGAAAATTTTACACGAGAAATTGGGTCTGAAAAAAATCTGCGCACCATGGATTCCGAAAAAGTTGTCACCTAATCAGAAGCGGCGCAGATTTTTCACTGCTGCGAGCTATTTGAGATTATTGGACACGGATTTTGATGGACTTTTGGAAACAATTGTAACTGTAATGGCAACAGTGTTTTGGAATGCTAAGGGAGTTCTTATTGTTGATTATTTACCAGAATGTAACACAATAACTGTTGACTATCACACAATATTCATACCAAAAGTTCGTGTAGCTATAAAGCAAAAGAGGCTTGGAAAATTGAAACGGGGCGTTCGATTCCACCAAGACAACGCTCCCACTCACAAGAACTGTGTTTGCATGGCTGCTATTCACAATGCTGGATTTTAAAACAATCCCCATATTCGCCAGATCTGCCCTCCAATGACTTTCACCTACTCTGCAAACTAAAAGAACATCTTCGGGGAACTCATTTTTCGGACGATGAAGAGGTGCTGGCTACTGTGAATAAATGATTTGCAGTGCAGGACAAAGAGTTTGTTTCTAAAGGCATTCAAGCTCTGCATCATCGTTACACTAAGTGTGTTAACCTTTTTAGGAAATTATGTTGAGAAATAAAGTTGTTTCAAATGTCTAAGTCATTTGCTTCTATACCAGAGACAATCAAAGATGAACCACCCTCGTAGTTTGATATTAGCATAAAATTTAAAATGCAATAGAAGTGAATCTAACTGAAATCACATACTGAGAAAACAGAGTTGTATGGATACTACCTCCCCAGGTACTGTGAAATGATACATACTTATTTGTTTATCTGTTTCCCTTTTTTATCTTTCAGTGTCGAAGGTAAGTAAGACATTTTGTACTTAAGAATTACTTTGTCTACTGTTATCTGTCACAGTCATTGGAGTTTTAGTTTATCGAGTTTAAATGCATTTTAAATTTAATTAACGAACCACTATTATATGTAACAGTGATATACCATAATAAGCGTTCCAAAAGACAATTGGTCAGGTGTCATCATATAATATGAAATTTCTGGTTTCTATTTCCGAACAAAATGATTTCGAAACTTTTCTAACGTTCAAATTTACTTTAGTACCAAATGTAACATTCGTCTGGTTTTACGAACATTTAGTTGATTCATTCCACTATTTTAATTCGTAGATAGCGCCACCTTCCGCTGATACCTAGTGTTGTTAGTGTTTGGGGTGTTTTTATTGGCGAGCTCGAGTTTAACCAGACGAACGTCATAGAAAGAGACACGTGGGTTGGCAATACTTCACACCAGCAGGATTTGAAATACTTCCAATCAATAGTAAAATAAAATGTATTTAGCTAATATTAAATAAAAAGTCTCACCATTCCAAAATATCAGCCAATACATTTTCGCGTGATACGATGACATCTCCACTAGTACCCACACTTGGTTGATTTTTACGATATGCCATTTTTACATACGTATAATAGTGGTAGCATGCCAATGAGGCCCTTCGCTTGTACTAGAAATTATTTTAAAATCAGCAAATTTCTCTTCTAAGCACTGTAATCGATAACAGTAGATACACACATAGTTTTAAATGCGAATTGTCACGCATTTTATAGCAGAAGAGTCGTAGCAATGATCAATACTGAAAGTTTTAGTTGTTGTACAAACAACTGTATCATTTAATTCTGAAAATTATTCAATCTTTTTGGGCAACCCTATAATTTCTTTGGACTGCCTACTAGGGTTTGCCTGAACAGAATTTTTTTAATAATTCAAATGAGATACCGGGTTGATTCTTCTGAGGAGACACCCTGTATAATCCCTTTTTATGGGTGGTAGATTTCAGGATGCCTCTAGAACCTATGTTTGTGAAGACTTTATGTTAATCGGAAATATCTCATCACATTGGGCTTTGTTTACTTGAATACACTACAGCATGGTGATAAAGTTCGGCACAAAATTCCTAATTTTGTGTTTTAATGTTTTTTGGGAAAACAGGAACACGTCAACTTTGTTTTTTAAAAAGGCACTTCCTCATCAAAGTTTTTTTTTCTATCGGCAATTTGTTTCTGCGCTGACGTTATTCAAATTTTTTTAATTGGGAGCTCTTTTTCTCCTTATTACCTTGATAGTTCTCTTCATCAAAAAAATGGATATATAAAATAATTGGTGCCCCACATAACAATTTTTGCGAGAAAAATGTAATTAAAGTTCAAACAATTCAGAATTTAATTAAAAAAAACATGAAAAATTACCCAATGGAAATTTTTAAACTTTCCACCATTAACCAGTTGGCATTGGTGATCAACACTTGTGTAAACACTTTGTATCGTTCAGCCAATAATTTACGCGCGGATACTGTCCATTTCTAAAGGAATCCGGCGCCTTAAATCGTCTACATTCTTTGACCTAATAATGTAAACTACCAATTTCACATAGATCTATCAAAATAAGGAGGAAAGGAATCGGAACGTTATTTAAAAAAAATGTTGATGGCATTATAACGCAGAAACAAAGCCGATAGAAAAAAATAGGTTAGGAAGTGCCTTTTTAAAAAACAAAATTGACGTGTTTCAGTGTTGACCCAAAAAAAAAAACATTAAATAACAAAATTAGGAATTTTGTGCGGAACTTTATCACCACGCTGTGTAAGAAAGTATGTGCGTTTGTGCAATTCTTTAATTTGCTGTTTCGTAGGTTAAAAGTTCATTCAAAACAAGCATATTTGTAGTATTATTTAAATGTTTAACAGTATTAAAAATAATGCATGATGAGATACTATAATAATTGTAAGGTTAACACGCTCGTGTAAAGGGTAACAGAGTAAAAGGAGAGATTTTAATACTAGTTAAGCACAAAACAAAAGTTTCACCTGCGTGTTCTGAGGTTAGGCTTTGATTTGCAGTAGAAATTATTTATTCGTCCAGGATTCGAATTGCGCCAACTGTATGATTTATTTCTATAAGAAATTCATTATTTCTATAAACCCAACTGCCGTGTCATATTTCGAGCATGTTTGATAAGATAATATACCTATATAATTGTTTAAAATCCGTGGTGGATGACTGAAAATCTTTATTAGAAACCAATATAAATAGGCGGTAGTTACAATTCCACAACTGTATATATTTTTTCATGTTGTAGTTGGGTTTATAATAATAATAATGGTGAGGCTCTACACCCCATGAAGGGGTTTGCACTGCAAGGCGGAAGGTCAGAGCTCCCAATCCTTGCTCTCACACCCGCTTATCGCGTGCCAAATTAATGACACGTGGTGATGTGGTGAGCATCATACATTAGACAACCGCATTATGACCCCTTGTTCATTCGAACGCAGGTACGCAATTATTTAAAGCGACTGGGTAGGCTGTCCGCCAGGCATTGCGTTGGAGTGTTCTAATCACTGGACCACACTGACACTAGATTTATAATACATCCTTTAAACATCTAGGCGTTTCTTTGAGGTTCAAAACATCAACGTATAAATAATTTGTATTGTAAACTGAAGATACTTTCGAGTTGCACCTTTTGTTTAAAACTATTATCGCAATTACACATCGTAAATTATTTCATTCCTATAGTATTTACCGTTTAATTTAATATCATAGAAGTAGATACTTTATCAGTAAAAATTATCCTTTTCTGGGCACACTGTGTTTTGGATTGCTTTTGCAACTAGGGACAAGAAATTAGACAGATTTTCAAATACAGATACATTCCCTATAGAGCGTTTTCAAAGTAACGCCCTGTATAGTAGTTTACAAGAAGCTGTTGTAACTTGTGCCCAAAACTTCGATTATTACTTACTAATGTTGCATTGCACGGCTGACAGCCTTCATGTATCAATGTTGGACACCGATTGATTCTTTACTACGTGCTTTTCCTCAACGACAAGGTAGAAACACAAGAGACCTACAGCTTAACGTCGTATCGGGACCATAAAAACACCAGATTTTGTATAGGTTGCATCGATTGTATTTAGGATAGACTCCCATGTTTGCTGCGAAGGCAGACTCTCTGTAACGCCGCACCATTGCATATGTACACATAAACTTTATTCATTAAGATAAGTGTTATTTATTAGAACTATGCCCCTCTGGCAACGGGATAAAGTGCAATGTCGTCCTGAAATTTTTATAACCTAATTTAAATTTAACCACTTCTCGCGCCCCATAAATCTGTTTAAATGGCTGTTCTGGTGAATCTGAAGAGAGCTTTATAAAAGCCATTGAAAACTTCATTCAGAGCAATCAGTTCGGAATTGCCAGGCAACAAACAATACCGGACATTAGTATGATGTATGAAGGTGCTTAATATCGAACAAGAGCCCAAAACTTTAATTTCGAAACTTTGAAAGCTTTCGGCTGAAGAGATGTTGGAGCTCTCAGAATAATAGCATTTTTCACTATTAATTTGAAATTCTAACTGAAGTTGTGAGTAGTATAAACTAGCAATTAAAAATGTGGTTTCTGGAGCAGATATCTATGTCTGAATAAACTTTGAATGAAACTCGTTTATTATTTAAATATCTACGACTAGAATTATATAATAATATAAAACATACATTTTAATATTCAAAATAAGTAGACACAATAACATTCTGTCATGTTAAGCAACAAGGAACCAGACAGGAAATGCTTGCTATTTACGTTAGTGCAGCCAGCAATGGAAAATGGGAGCTTTCAAACTGTACTTATTAATGCGCGAGCGGTATATGCATGTCGACTGCAGAATATTTATTAACCTGAAGGAAAACAAGAACGTGACATTGAAGCCCTTATTAATAGTAGTATTAGTATTCTCTTGCAAAACGGTTTTCAGAAACAGTTTTCTTGTACTTGTGAGATTTTTTTCACATTTTGTGATATACAGGGTGGCCTTATAATTGATAAAGCTAGTAACATGGGTAACTGCAAGGTTATGAATATAATAGTGTTATACTACCAACAAAAAACTAGTACCGTCTAACTGCATCACAGTGATACTTCAGATACTAAAATTATCGATTATATAAATCGCATGAACGTGACCTTGAACATCTTAATCATTGCAATACGGAAGGTTTTATTTTAGATTTATTTATGCAAGGTTATGAATATAATGGTGTTATAATACCAACGAAAAACCAGTACCGTCTCACTACGTGACAATGATACTACAGATACTAAAACTATCGATTATACATTAATCATATGAACGTGACCTTGAACATTTTAATCATTGCAATACGGAAGGTTATATTTTAGATTTATTTAAGATGATGTTGCAGAGCCGTAATTAGTAGTTACGTTAAAGGTTTTCAAGCAACTGATAATCAAAGGTGTACTATATTCCATATGATATGGTGTATGGCAGAGGTTGGCAACCCACGGATCGTGTGCGATTCTACCAAAAAACAATTTTTCGTGTGGCTTGCATAATGATCCGTAAAAAAACCTTACTGTCCCGTTGCAGCGGTCTATTTCACGAATTATTTTCTGTTTTCACTCGTGGTTTTTTATTTGTATTGATGGAACCTTAACCTTTAAGTCGGGATGTCTAAGAATTGTCCCACTAGCCGAGAGGTGGCTTATTTTTTATACCACTTTTCCTCCCCGCTTCTTCCTAAAGTAAGCAACACATTGTATTTTTATCGTTCTTTACTTTAATATTGACGTATTTAAACTAAACAGTATAAAATATTATAACATAACATAAAATTATGACTTAGTAGGAAGCAATTTACTAACATGAGCAAAAAATGAACATCTTGCTGGGGATTGTTTCGGGGGTTAATTGTCGCTGTCACATTTTGATTGGTTAATTCTATTGGTTTAGTTAACCGCAGAACTGATTGTATAATAGTGAATTTATGACGGATGGTATACTAGCAACTACCCCAACCCCAATAACTCGCAGGTACTCACCGATAGGATAGTGCAAGCTGAGCGCGGCGGAGCTCAGCTGGCACAGCGGTATGAACGGAGGACTTCGGGTCCAATGCCCTTCCAGCCGAAACCAATTCAAGACTTCCTCCATCGAAAAATATATCACTCCCTGATTTAAGAGTTAAGATGGTTTCGTTGTTACGCTTACAAAAGCCTCTTTTTAGAGTTGTCGTATGACGTCCGCCCTCACCTGCCCGCCACCACTTATTGGTTACTCAAGTAGCCCTCGAAAAGGTTGCCGACCCCTGGTGTAGGGCATCCTCATTATGTGAAATAATTGATAAAATATACTTATTGTTAGAGTCTCTCGCCGCATCTGTTGTGGTAGATGATATATTAACAATAAATTAAAACGAATACGTAATTCGCGCAGCCTAGTGGGTACTGCCGCGGGTTGCGACACAAGGTGTCCCGATTCCGATTCCCGGGAACAGCCGTAATATGTACGTGGTATTTTCAAAGGAAATTTCGCTCTCTAAGTCGACTCAGCCTTAAGCGAAAACTAAGGGGTAACACCCTGGGGTAATAATCGGCAGCTGAAGCGTAGTGCTGACCACGCTACCTTCTTCATAATGCCACTCGACCCTAGCAAAACAAACAGTTGTATCTGTTACCCTTTCGAAGGCGACGTGACGGAAAGGGAGAGTATTATTATTAATATATTATAATCTCGGAGATTAATTTCTAAAGCCAGCGACTGTAGCGCCTCCGGCAGACACTAAATTATTACGGTTGCCATTTGAAATGGTCAAATTGTGTCGATATTTTATCATATCTGCTATCCATAATTATTTATTTTACGACTTAGTTTATCTAGTAGAGTATGAAAAAACAACGAGACTGTTTTCGACGAGGACATTAGTGTATATATGTCCTTTATTATGGTATAGAATAGACCATGCAATTACACATACTACTGTATATAGGATGTTCTTAAAGAATAGAAACGTTCCTACGATAAGAAGTTACTTGAATCTGTAAATTCGGAGTAGTTGTTTACTGGTTGAGGCCGCAGATTTCCTTTACGTTGGTTCGGATGCGACCAACTGCTGGCCTCCTAGGTGACCCAACTTAACCCCGCTTGATTTATAGTGCGATGTGACAAATATTGTGTATAAATGGGTGGTGGAAACTGAAGTCGAGCTCCGACAGCACATACAAGGCGTATTTATACCTTCCAGCAGTACTCCAGAAGCATTTGGAAGGATACGATAATCATGAATCGACGAGTAGAGGCCCATTGTAGCTTGTGAATTATTAGTATTTTCATTATAAGTTGTTATGACATTTTCGGGCAAATCTTCATTGCAACTGTTTCACTTGTATGGTGCCCCCATGTTTTAAGAATATCCCGTGAATATGCAGGTTTTGTAACTTGCAATTGTGGAAAATAAATGGAAGACAGTTGCAGTATCGGTTTGGAAACTATATATCCGATAGGACAATTAATAGAACATTGTCTGATACTGTTTCAGACCTGCTGTTATCAGAATAAACGTCCTGAAATGCTCAAAAGGTGATTGAATCATTAATTAACGGCAAAGAGGTGAACCTAATCATTAGAAGGATACCAAGGGTCTAATTTTGCTTAGTTTCTACTACAAATTCTTAGAAATATAGTTTGTTTTGTCAGCAGCTTTCAAAAGAATGAAAGAAGACTCTATAGGTAGTTATTTTCTGTCTACACCCTGTAAGTAAAGCGGAGTTGAATTTTCGATGTTAGAAATACTTAAATTTATTCATTCGTTCATTACCATGGTTCTGGTTTGAACCGCTTATGCAGTGTCGAGGTGGTGTGAGGCAAGGCTAAGCTAGTTTGTGACTTGCCTGGTGTGTGGATGTTTTTGTGTATTGTCTTATTACACTTCTAGTGCAATCCTAACACAATTATAAAATTATAACGATGGAAGACAGTTGCAGTATCGGTTTGGAAACTATATATCCGATAGGACAATTAATAGAACTTTGTCTGATACTGTTTCAGACCTGCTGTTATCAGAATAAACGTCCTGAAATGCTCAAAAGGTGATTGAATCATTAATTAACGGCAAAGAGGTGAACCTAATCATTAGAAGGATACCAAGGGTCTAATTTTGCTTAGTTTCTACTACAAATTCTTAGAAATATAGTGGGTTTTGTCAGCAGCTTTCAAAAGAATGAAAGAAGACTATCTATAGGTAATTATTTTCTGTCTACACCCTGTAAGTAAAGCGGAGTTGAATTTTCGATGTTAGAAATACTTAAATTTATTCATTCGTTCATTACCATGGTTCTGGTTTGAACCGCTTATGCAGTGTCGAGGTGGTGTGAGGCAAGGCTAAGCTAGTTTGTGACTTGCCTGGTGTGTGGATGTTTTTGTGTATTGTCTTATTACACTTCTAGTGCAATCCTAACACAATTATAAAATTATAACGAAAATGCAATTTTGATGAACAATGAATATTTTTGTAGATTTTTAGGATATCTACTTAATTTTTGATAGGACTGTGGTGGCTTAGTGGTAAGAGAGTCAGGTTTTGAACGTAATAGTCCAAACCTGTCCCACTCGTCTTGTAGCGGTCGCACTAGAGGAGTAACAAGACCACACGCATACACTTGACATCGGGCATGTTAAATACGGTTATGCTCCAACACGGCACTTCGCAGAGTCGGGCCCTGTTGTGCATAGTAAAAACTAGCTTAGCCTTGTCTCACACCAAAGCGATAGGCGTATACGGCCTGTGAAAGCTCAATAATAATAAAAAACGTATTTTCTAATAACGTCTTGTAGGCAATTTGCAATTTAATTATGAAAGTTTCAGATGTTTTAATATTATATTAATTCTTGTTAATAACTTCAATGAAAAACATGCAAACTAATTTTGGCAGATACCAAATCATTCTGTAGATTTATGTTTATTTTTTAGCTCTAAATAGTTGATTAAACTGATACTTTAGGCTTATTTTTATTTATATTATAACTGCCCATATAAAACTAATTTTAGATGAAACCAAACTTTTTTTCTTTTTTCTTTCGGCGCTTTCTACGATGGATAAAAATAGCTTCATATTTTATGATAGCACCCTGTACGTATATTCCATTTTCAAGATCACTATCTCTTCATCCTATTATTTTGCTTATATTCTAATTTCAACGCAAAACTTATGTACATATTTTGAAAGAGAGTTATCCGGTGTTCGCTAGCGTTGTTTAGAATATCTACATATTTTATGATTACACCCTATATCGCAAGTTACTGTTCAAGGTCGCATATGCTTTAACTGTTTATTTTTTAAAATTCAAATATATCGTGCGTATGCAAATCAAAGATTTTTAAGACGACAAGCAGCTGATTTAAATGCAAGGTTGGCACCGAGTCGAGAAAAGCGTCTGGGTCGTTGACGAGGTGACGGGTGTAAACGTAGTAAGAAAAGGAGCAAGAAAAAGCAGACGGTGGAAAGGCGAATATACAACCTCGCCAGGCCTGGGCGTCGCAGAATAAAGCCAGACTATAATGCGAGATCAAGAGATATTTTCTGTTTCTGTACAACTGTTTTATTCGCTTGCATGCAGATAATCAGGAAAAAACTATTTGTAGACGACTGCCATTTAAAGCTGCAGTTGTTGGGTTTAATTGAAATCGTTAATGTATATTACTCGTACCTCTTGTGGTGTAATAAATAACAACGAAACGCAAACGAGACGGAGGTGTCTGGGTACAACTTAAAACTTTCCTTGCCATAATGAGGGCTTCCAGTCGGAAAATAACCAGGGTAATGTTATCTACGGACCCCCAGCGGGACATTAAATCATAAAAAATTAAATATTTTCTCAAGACCGAATCTCCGTTTCCTGGGTTTGTTGACACTGAGAGAGTGAAAGTGGAAACCGTAGCAGTAATTTTAAAAAAGCTATAACTGTTATCGCGTTTTTAACCAAATTAGTTAAATTAAATGGGAAGGGCCAGTAAACAAGAGCGAGTAGGTCGAGCGCTGAACGACTTCCTCATTTTTTAGTCCTGACAGTTAATAAACTTTATTTTTACATTTGTTTCGTCCACTTTTTTCACTTACCCATAAAATGAGGTTATTTCAAATGAAAAATAGGTTCTAGCTAAAACATAGACAGTAATGAAAAGAGATTTTTCCTCTTTATTGAAAGTGTAGGTTTGTGTTTTAAAATAGATATCTTACATAACGGGTGGCGATCAAGGAAATTCTGAAGGTGTAGGTCCTCTTTATCTAACTAAACATTTACGCACACTTTAACCACAGGTCCAAGAATCTCCGAGCGTCTCTGCTTTAATTTGAAACAATCTTATCTAGATATAATATGCACAGAATTTCTAAAACTATTAACTGCATTTGTAAGCTCGTCTTTAAAGAAACACTTACTGATATTATAAGGAAATGTTATAGAAGCACTGGACTTTCTTCAATAGATAAAGTTCTATACAGGGTGTATCAGAAATAGGTACAAATATTAAATCTGATGGTAGATTACAATACATACAACCTAGAAAAAACATTTCTTTGGCAATGGGACCCCTAAGATATCATCATCATCGAGAAAATAATAATTGAAAAATTGACCCAAAATTGTTTGAGTACCGCAGGATAATAACAAGAATTTGAGTTCAAAGACATGTTATGCAAAGGAGAGTAAGACAGAAGTGCACCAAAATTTCTTATCACCTGCCACAAATAAATACTATTAGGTAGGTCAGTAATTTCGATTCCGTCTGTTGTTGTTATCACAAGCCAGACAAGTTTTTACGTGTTTGCCACTTTGGATTTACTTTACAATTAGGTAATAACCTTCTACAGCTTAAATGCATTTTCTATGTATCATCAGCAGTTCTCCAACAAAATTTTATTTTATATTTTAATTAAAAAAAACTTAATGATTTTTGAAAAATGAATCTAATACTGGTATAAATATTTGTACCTATTTCTGATACACCCTGTATATGCCTAAGTATGATATCAAGAAGGAGCAGATACATCCTAAAAATTTCAACTGAAAGTTATAGAATCTAATAATGTAGGAAGATATCCAAAACGGTATTAATTGTTTTTTTTTTCATAAAGTTGCAAATCTGTCGCCTGGTAAGCTCTGATATTTTATTAGAGCTGTAGAAAATCAATAAGGAGCGGATACGACCTAAAGAATGAAATTCAAGGTTTTCCTTAGTTAGAAAGACTGTTACGGATCCGTTTAGTGTAGATCGGAAAAGATATAACTTTTCTTTATTGATCCCGTGGATCTTCAAATATCTTAGTATCACTATAAGTATAGAATCCCTAAAGAGTAATAGATACGTCTCAAATATGTTAATCTGAAGTTTCGGGTGGCTCTTTATGCTATGAACAATAAATACAGGTCAGAAAAGTTCTGAATTTTCGTAAAGTAAAAATGTATATCTTATCTATTCCGGAAGAACCATCTATATCAAATCAGTAGAGAGCAGATATGTCCTTCTTCTTAGAGTGCTTTATGTCTTACTTCTTATCTTCTCTCTTATGCCTGTGTTGGGCGTTTAGAGTGACACAGACAGAGAAGCCCTACAGCTTATCGGGGGTTCCGAACCAGGGGAAGTGTAAACACTTCTACTCTAGAGAAGATTTCCTAGGCTGAGTACCTCGCTGGTTTGCCATTGCTTTGCGGGGGAGAACGGCCGTTAAAAATCCAGTGTTCCGGTACTGGGAATTGAACTCAGGACCTTCGGCGTAGAAGTCTAACGCGCTAACCTGTAGCCCACGGCCGCTTTTGATATGTCCTAGATTGATTCAAATTGAAGTTAGAAATTCTCTTGATTTAGAAAAACTCCTAATATGTTACTAATTGTAATTACACACAGGTACGAATATGATCTATGTTCTAATAAGCTCTGTTTTTTTGTGATAGATGTGTATAAAATCAATACGTACTGGTAGAGAACGGATACGTCCTAAAAACGTGAAATTATAATTCAAGGTTTTCTGTAGCTTGAAATATTGTAACGAATTCGTTCAGTGCATATCGGAAAATCTCTAACTTTTCTTTACTGAACCTGTGGATTTCCTCTATCTCAAAATAAGTTAGAATAGAATTAGTAGAGCACAGGCAAATTTTTAAAATGTCAAATTAAACTTGTAGGTCTCCTTAATCTAGAAAGACTCTTAAGACGTTAAGCTCATATCGGAAAGACTGTGCATTTTTTTTAATATAGTTATAGATCTCCATATATCTTCTTTAAGTATAGATAGAATAAAAAAATTTGAAAATGACAAATTGATGTTACGTGTGGCTTCTGATCTTAAAGGACTATTAAAACGTTTACTAAGTAGAAATATCTATTTGGAAATAATCATCTATACCAAATATGTGTAAGGGTAGCTCAATTGGCAGAGCGCTCGTTTTTTGGGCAAAACGTTTGTTATAGCATGGATTCGATTACCTAACAGTATTTGTGCTTTATGCCACCACACACAATCGCCTAATTCGGTTGGAAGCCGCGAGTTCTTCTCTGGAATTTCTGTCGTTCAGATTCGATGTTAAATTGTAGGTCTCCAGTGTTTCTGCCTTATCGCCGAGAGAAAGCACGTGCCAGAGAAGAGGCCGGTGCCCAGCAGGGGGACGTGACATACTTTCACATATATCAATAGAGAACTGATCATAAAAATATCAAATTGAAATTGTAAGTCCTTTTTATCTATGACTACTGTTACAGATGAGTTAAATACAAATCGCAAAAGTTTCGGACATTCTCTATTGCAGCTCTGCAGCTCCTCTATTTTGATATAATCTTAGGTTATTAAGTTGAACTTTCTGGTCCTCCTTATTTAGCAAATATTACGACAGGTACGTTAAGTACCGACCTTCTATTAATACATCTGTAGATCTCATTGGAATTGTCACATGTACAACACGTCGAAAATCTATCATAGTGAAGGAGCAGTCTGTCTGTATTTAGAAGGGCTGTTATGGATACGTTAAGCATAGATCCGAAAAACTGTATTTTTTTTATAGATTTGTACGAAATTATTTTATCTAGATAATTAACAGAGTAGCACTTGAAAGACAAATCGAAGTTATATCTAGAAGGAACGATATCAATACGTTTAGTACCGATTGGACACCATTAAATCTTCATTGCTAATGGTGTGAATTTTTATCTAGATCGATGTACAAGGTAAATAGAGGACAGAGATGTAAAGTCCTCTGAATATCTATTAATAGTGATGTGTATCAGCTGAAAATAGCTGCAGATATATAGATAGATAAAACAAAACGAGGAGTATTAAATTAGGCTTACATCCAGTGTTGGATAGAGAAAGGCTGACGCTGATGATGAAGATTTCTTGGATAACTATATCCACAAAGTCAACAGAGGGTAGATACCTCCTAAAAATGTCAGATTAAAGTTACAGGACCTTCTTATCTGGAAAGATTATTACGGATATTTTCAATACAAGTTGAATAGAATTTTATTTTTAATGATAGAACTATATAACACACCTATCTCTATATACTCATATATATGAGGTATATAGAGAATTTAAAGAAAATACCTTATTAAAGTAGTAGTTCTTCCTTATCTTTTTTTTTTCACACACATTCATACTACTGTTCCCCCCCCGGAACCGCTTTCGCATTACTTCAGGGGGGTGCGGGCGTCCCTTACATACTAAACATTCATGCAACATGCACCCTAAACTTAACTAACCAAATGCGGTTGCCCCAGTCGGGATTCGATCGCCCCAACGGAGCAACTGCATTTAGTGTGACCTCGAGTGGCCAATGCGTTCTCGCACTCGACCACCGCGGTTCTCGTTCTTCCTTATCTAGCAAAAACAAATAAAGTTGTGTAGTTGCTCTATCTCAATAGAATCATATGTGCAAACTTGCAGGAAACACATACGTCCTTTTCATCTAGAAAGACTATTACGGTTAAATACAGATCAAACAGAAAGCTGTACATTTTCCTTATTAGATCTGAAAATTATATCGATTTAAGCAGACGTATGAAATCAATACGACCCCACATGTTCGTTAAAAATTTGAAATTGTAGATCATGTTTATCTAGAAATGTTGTTTGGAATACGTCAAGTGCATTACGAAAAGCTCGCAGTATTTCCGTACAAAATCTATAGTAACTAAACAATCCTTAAAAATTAATAATTGATCTTGTAGGCCACCAGTATCCAGATATACGCTCACGAACATATGAGCTTGGAGAGCTCTTAATTTCCTGTAATAAAGCGTAACATAGTCTCTATCTTAATATAATTACCGCAAAGGTTTCCTTAAAAAAGCGATTAGCGAAGTTCTGAAAATGCAAACGAAAGCAAACTTGTAGGTCCTCTTTATCTTGATACATACCTATTATGTCGCTATAGAAATTTTTGAATTTTAACTTTTCTTGGCGTTTTAACACGCAATTTTGCAGCAAAGCAATTTTAGATTTGTGCAATTAAATAGGAGCTTTGTGTTCTGTACTTGAAACTTAATTAATATTTCAGTGCAGAAACAAAGGTAAGGGTTATAATGTTAAGGTTATATTTGTGTAGGCTTTGCCGTTACATTAATTGCGGCTTGTATATGTAAGCAGAAAGCTATACTTTCTTTAAAAAAATAATGTCATGCTTAATTTTCTGTTTTACAAAATTTGTGATTATTCATTCCGCCCTTATTATGATTTTTAAAAAACGTTAGAAAATATTCAGTTCTAATAGTATAAAGTAAAATTCTAATTTATCTTGATAAAATATAAAATATTTTATCAAGCTAAAAATAAAATTAACCCTGATCCATATAACTTTGTAAACTCACCTCCTGCCTCTAGCTACGTTTTTGACGTCAGAACTTGTAAATGAGCCAAACCAAACTGATGATATAATTACCTACAATTTGATTTAAGCTCTCGATTGGCTTTATCACGGCCCCTTAGATAAATATATTTGCATGTATTACACAGACACGAAAATATTGCTCTTTAGTACGAATTTTCATCAGTACACTTTTCAGGCTTTTTTATCTTAAAAAATTTAATATTTATTTTTCACCTTAAAAGGATCCTAATTTGGTTTGAAAATGTAGCGCATCCTTTTTGGTAGTCGATTTATGACAGTGCTTTCTTTATCTTACCTACAATAAAGGTAATTGATCATGTCTTTCTATTCGAGAAGTAGTAGTTTACCTAAGTTGTACTAACTTTCTTCAAGAAAAAAGGTACGCTACTGGGGTTTTTCAATTTTTTCCCCATATTTTCAAAAGTCCTAGTTAAAGAGATATTAACGAAGCAAACAAAATACCTCTGATCGTTCTAAAAAAATATTTATTGTAAAATAAGAAAAAAGAAAGAAGACGATGTGTAATCCACCACCCACAACAAGTTTTTGGGAATGTCGAACCAAACTGCCACAATATTCCAAACTGAAACCTATGCAATTCTAGCAGCAATAGAAGAGAACATAAGAAGGGGCTATACAAACAAAACCATCCTTTTTATTTCTGACAGTCAGGCGGCTTTGAAAACACTGAATTCCAACCAGATTAAGCCAAAACTTGTCTGCAACTGCCTTCGTAATGCCTAACAATGGCATACTCTAACAAGGTAAAACTTGTGTGGGTGCCAGGCCATAGAGGCATAGAAGGAAATGAAAACGCAGATAAACTAGTAAAACTAGGATCTGAAACACCGTTTACAGGGCCTGAACCTGTTGTCGGTCTAACTAAGCGGATAGTGATAGGTGCAGTTAAAGAATGGATCGTAACCAAACATTCGGAACACTGAAGACTCTCACTCCGAGAAAGACAAAGCAAAGCTATGATGGGCAACCAACCCAACAAGCTTACCAAAACAGTTCTACTACTCAGTAGGACTCAAATTGGAGTAGTGGGCAACATAGGGCTATTTAAAGACGATCCTATACCAGGCTGTGTGGCGAGGAAAAGGAAACAGCCTCCCACATAATATTCCGATGCGAAGCCTTAGCTCGTAGAAGATATCAAATCTTAGAGGGCAGATGACAGCGTGCTTATAGCCGAAACAGCTGAAGACCTACAAAACTTGTTCAATTAAGTAAACAATGTAAGTAGAGAATACGGATTAGAAATAAACATAAAGAAAACCAAATATATGGTGGTTGAAAAGCTAGATAGTCCTCATAGCAACATAATGATTGTGCAGGAACAAATAGAAAACCTTTACGCACATAAATATCTAGGAACTATTTTAAAAGATGACTGGAGACAAGAAGCGGAAGTAAAAAACCGAATAGAACAGGCCAGGAATACCTTTACCAAAATCAAAACCCTTCTCTGTAGTAGAGACTTAAATATCCACCTACGTATGAGAATATTGAAATGCTATGTGTTCCCTGTTTTGCTGTATGGCGTGGAGGCATGATCTCTCACTGAAGCTTTAGCTAAGAAAATTGATGCGTTTGAAATGTGACAGGATCACAAATGTAGAAGTATTGCGCAGAATGAGCAAGGAATTAGAGATTCTGAAAACGATAAAAAAGAGGAAACTCAAATACTTTGGACATATTATGCTTAATGACAAATACGAACTTATGCAACTGGTGATACTAGGGAAAGTACAAGGAAAACGTGGTCCCGGCCGTAGGAGAACGTCTTGCTTGAAAAATCTACGCATTTGGTATGTCACGTCAGCCACATCTTTTTTCCGTGAAACCGTGTCCAAGGTATAGATTGCTATATTGGTCGCCAAGGTGCGGTAGGAGATGGTACTAGAAGAAGAAGAGTGCACTAATCCCAACGAGATACAACCGCAAGCCAGGTTGATCAACAAACTCCTAGATGTGATAAAAGGGACGGATCTACTTGACAGCGACTAGCGACAGAGGGAGATGCACAATAGGCCCAACAGGCCGCAGTGTCAAAGAGCAGAAACAACCTTCCCCGTACGAACAATCTACATAGCCCCAAACGAAGAAATCTAACGAAGTAGGCCTAGAAATTGCGATGGACAGGGTACTGGTCCTACACCAGAATTTAGTTAAGAAAAATTGCTGTGCGCTATCCGACCTATCCAACGCCTTGGATAGTTTTCGTTTAACCACTCTCTAACATGATTTTCAAAATGTGGAGGCGCCCCATCCATTTGAACCCAGTATATTTGCAACAAATTAAGGGGCACATCTTCCATTTAGTCGTCGAAGTCGTTTTCAAGAAACTCTCGAAAGGGATATTGAAATGAAGTAGGTCTGATTTCTTGTGGATTTTCATGTGCCCAGACATGGAGTTGTGGTAAATAACTATCTCCATTTTATTCGTCAGTCCACATAATTTAGTGCAAGAACTGCAGATGATCTGCGACG
Organism: Limonius californicus; assembly: GCA_014611495.1. NCBI lineage: Eukaryota > Metazoa > Arthropoda > Insecta > Coleoptera > Elateridae > Limonius > Limonius californicus. Next base: position 23,507 of record JABXWE010025789.1, read on the forward strand.
AAATTTAAGCTCCAGCTGTAGAAATTTGATTGTACGTTGTAATCCCATTGCACGACACTGGTGCGACGCATTTAGATAAACACAACTTCAGAAAATAGGCCTACACGAAGATGGTACACGTTCTACATTTTGTTTGATATGCTCCATTTTTCTAGAATATATAATGAAAAAAGTAGCCCAGTGGTAAGAGGACTAGGCTCGCAATGCGAAGTCCTCGGTTCGAACCTTGGAATAGGCAGACATTTTTCTGTAATTCCTAAGGTCGGTATCGACCTCGGTAATCCATTCGACGTTGGGTTACAATTAACCTCCTAACCACTGGCTGACCAGGAGAAGTAACAAGCAAGGCCACACACAACATCATACACACAATTAACACAAATAGCGAAAATGGCTAGAGCGAATGTAGTTGAGGGCAGCGGGAGGAGTGTGATGCAAGACCAAAGGGGACCCATCACCTTCAATTAATCCCGAATGTATAAATGGCAACCTCGACATCGTTAGGTAAAAGAGGAATTGATAAAAAGAAAGAAAAAAAATATAATGAAAAAATGATTTGTTCTTAAAAACTTTGACACTCTGTATCATTCTTAGGAAGCAAAGAGAGGCATATATGTCACAATTTTCCGTATCATAATGACCAGGAGAATATTCTTCCAGCGTATTTAAGATTAAATCTGAAACAGCCTGTATATCAGGAGCTATCTAATAGGAAGTTCACCGTCTGAAAAAATATTTAGATGCCTTAAAATTTCTTTGAAACGAATGCAAATTTGCTAATTCCAGACGATGCAGGTCCAGAATGATTTCTGACATAAAACATGAACTAATCGCGTTAGTGGCAGTAAATAAGAATCTTCATCGAAATCAAAGAGTTCTAAGCACATGCGTGGCTATTAGTTAAACTTCTGTTACAGAATTCTAAAGCAAATGTATTTCATCCCTATCAGGTTGTTCTTGTGCACAAACTGCATCAAAGCGATTGGAATATGGAATTGAGGAATGTGCAAATATTTACCTTTAGATGCTCCTAATATTTATTTTAACCCGGCCCTGCACAATAATATTATTTCAGTATAAAACGGATGTAATTAACAATGTGTTTTGTTCTGCTCACATAAATAAACATCAAGCAATGTGGATAACATTGATCAAATTTTCAATTTAAAATTATATACAGGGCGTTTCCTTCAACTTTCCACATTAATTATTTTTGAATTTCTGAAAGCAAGTCAAATAAAATACTGTTTTAGAACTATTTTAGCTGAGGTTTTCTAATTCAACAAGATGCTAATTTAAGAAACCCTTTTCCATTTAATGCCGCTGCGTTTTTCAGATCAAATTCAAAAATATTATAGTTTTATTACAATTAGTAACAACAATTTTAGAATTTCTATATTAAGATAAACGTTATTTCTCTTTATAGTTGGCTCTGGATTCGAAGGGTGTATTATTAAAAATACATTTCAGATGAAATCTAGATAAAACTGCTTACAACTAAATTTTAATGGTACATTAACAAATAACAAGTTTATGGAAAAAAAAAGACACCCGGAAAAATTGACGATTTGCGGTACCGATATGTTGTTGGCCTCGTCGTGGAGAACAACTTTTCTTTAGGGCACTTTCCCGTAACTCGTACCGTTCGGCCGCCAGGGGTGTCCAATGTCAAAACAAGAATCGACGTCCAGCACGTGCCCACGTCATCGTAGCCGGTCGGTCGCGAGCTCAATCTGTTCGCATAAGTACGGCGCATCGACGGCCGGCTGAGGCGGTTCTAACATTCCCGAAGGGTGCGCGGAAGACGCCAAAACGTCGAAAAAAAAACGTTAAAATCGGAATATAAACTTAGACGGCGTCCCCCGCGCTCCCTTTGGGGATGTTAGAATCCGCCGTCGAACTACCTTTTCAGAGGTTTCTTTCCAGCTTTCATGAATGAAATTCTAATAATTATTAAATATATTACAACTCTTTGATCCGTGTTGGTCAGGAAACTGATTTTAAAAATGTAATAGATTTGAATTTTTTATTTGTAACTAAAGCCGGTCCTGGGTATAGAGAGCGTAGTGTTCTTCTTCGAGTGCTTTGCCTGATACATGTTTGCAATTGTCTTGCGAGGGAGAACGGCGGTTAAATCTCCGATGTTCCGGTACTGGGAATTGAACCTCAGATCTTCAGTGTAGACCCTAGCCCATGACCCCCTCGAGCGGAAGTTAAATACCCGTAATTTTAATGCCGGACCTGGGTATACAGAATGTTTTCTCCATAGATTAATTAGGTTAATTCATAATTTAAAAAACGTGTTTGAACTGAATCCTATCCATTCTTTCATATTTAGGTGAATATAATACATAAATTTGGAGCTGGGTATACAGGGTGTGTTTATTCATAAACAGATTAAGCTAATTATGAAAAACAGTTGTAAACCGAACAAATGCGCTGTTTATTGAATACTAAATTGGATTTTTCTAAACTAATGGGATATAATTTCGTATCTTTTAGGAAAACCTAATTGCATTTAAATCGGGGCCGGGGCGTAAAGTATGTTTTATTTGTAGTTTTCTCAAACTAAATCCAGGTGAAAGCAATGATCTACCAAAACAATATCCGAATATTTTATGTAGAAATCTGGAAATGTTCCATACAATATTTAATAAAATAAAACACAAATTTGTATAGAAACAGACCCCAGTTATAATATTATTACAATGCAGTATTGTAAAAATCAATATCAGTGTATTTTGTGCTATTTGTTAAAACTTTCTGTTTTAAACGTGTATACAGGGCGTTTCCAAAATTTTCGGTGTAAACTTATACGTTTGAATTATTTAATTGACTTAATTTAATTCCCGCAAGACGAAGCTGAGCAGGCTTTAAGAATTTTGTGGATTTTTTAAATTTTACTAGTTATGTAATTACTTTATTTAACTCTTTATTATTTTGGGGCAATATCAATCTAAACGAAAACATTTATAGACCAACAAATGAACTAGAAATATAAAAAACTTTATTAATTTTGCTATTTATATACCGGCGGTGGTGGGGTAGAGGCTAGCGCGTTAGACTTCCTGGGTTCTATTCCCAATACCGGAACATCGGGTTTTAAAAGCCGGTCTCCCTCGCAAGGCAATGGTAAATCAGCGAGGTATTCTGCCTAGTAGATCTTCTCTGGAGTAGAAGTGTTTACATTTCCCGTGGTTCGGAACCCACGTTAAGCTGTAGGTCCTCTATGTCTGTTGCATTTGCTCAACACAGAAGTAGGAGAAGATCGCTACGTGTCGTAAGAGGTAAAGCACTCCGAGAAGAAGAATATACAAATAACCTTTTTTAATAAATCGTCAATTTGTCTTTATTAGATCGTGTCTGCTACTTTTCAAAGAATTTTATTCTAAAAGTTATATTTATTTAATTTGTTTATGTGCTTAACTTTGTATGACAATACCTGGACACACACTTTAAGCATTTCTGTGATAAACGGAGGAATTTAATATCGCTCTTTTGATAAAAACGTCCTAAGCTAGGGATTACCGAATTATTCCCCGTTGCTTTCATAGCATGGCAGAAAATAGGTAACTTTTTAAATTAGTTTGTTATCTCTTTGAAACAAAACTGTCAACGCGTAATCGACTGAACGTATTTATTTCAATTAGTCTTTTATAAACGGAAAGCCCCAACAGCACATGGTAATTAATATGTGTAGTAGAATATATTTTTATCCAAAACACAATTCAAATCAATTATCTTGGCTAACTAACATTTGCAACTGCATTCCCAGAAGAATAACAGGCAACTGCATTTAGCAATTGCAAATTCAATAAGCAGGCTGTACGTCTTGATGTAGTAATAGTACTTCTTCGTCAGCAAGGACCGTAAGTGTAGCTTCGGTTCGGTTCGATTATTACACTAGCAAGTCAAGAGCGAATAATCCCAGAAGTTGAGTCATGTATACATTTCAAAAGCGACTGCGTAGTTTTAGCAGAAGATATTGTTATATTAAGAAAATGAGCAAATTATAAATACCAATATTTAAAGAATTTTTTCTGTATATATAGAAAGAAGTATGTGGTGGGAGTGCAGTTGGCAGAGTGGTCCATTTCTCCGCAAAACCTAGATCATGGTTTGGGTTAGATTCCCCAGCATTACCACGATAGTTAATAAAAATCTTGTGCTGCAACCCACCAAACACAAAAAAAAACCGCGGGGTCTTAATGCCAAAAACCTTCACAGGAATTTCTGTCATCCTCAGTTGACGCTTCTACCTTAGCGCTGAGGAGAAGCACGTTGTAGAGAAGAGACCGTTGACGCCATTGAAGTATAAGTCAGAGCTCATGGTTCTAGGAAAGTTCACCGACGGAAAGTTCACCGACAACAATTCACCGACTGGAAAATTCACCGACTGGTAAATTTATCGCATGGAAAATTTACCGATTCTACAATTATTGATGGCTGACGATTTATTTATTAAAAACCATGAAATGTAGAAAACTGTTTTAAGGTCATTTATTTATTTCGTATCATAATGTATTGTCAATATTTCAAAAAAATTGAAATTGCTGATTTTGAATTAATTTTCCTGCAAATGATAATGACGAAATTTCGAAAAAACACATTTTATTTAAATCATTTAAATGAAAAAAATATTTTATTTATTTTATTTAATATTTTATTTATTATGGTTTATTTATTATAATTTATTTATTAAAATTTATTATTACGATATAAAAATATCTACGTATCTACTAAAAATTAAAACAGTATTACATATTTACAAATAGCATATTTGAAAGATTATGTTAACGAACAGAATAATTACTATAATATTACGTACTCAGAGAATAACAAATTTTACAGAATGCATTTATTTAGAAAAGCATAGATCTGCATATAGCATAAGAACTGCAGTAATTGACTGTACATTTCAATTTTTTAGAAATATTGACAATACCTTATGATACGAAATAAAAAATGACCTTAAAACAGTTTTCTACATTTCATGGTTTTTAATAAATAAATCGTCAGCCATCAATTATAGAATCGGTGAATTTTCCTTTCGACGGATTGCTAGTCGGTAAATTTTCCAGTAGGTGAATTTTCCAGTCGGTGAACTTTCCAGTCGGTGAATTTTCCAGTCGGTGAATTTTCCAGTGCGGTGAATTTTCCAGTCGGTGAATTGTTGGCAGTGAACTTTCCGTCGGTAAATTGCAGTCGGTGAACTTTCCGGATACCAGAGCTCATGTATGTTATTATCTTTTCAATATTTAGGACACTACACTCGACTAAAATACTAAACGTTTTGGAATTATCAAATGTTTTTACAGAGCTCTTTCAGATAGAATTCACCAAAATCACGGATCGGCATCAATAATTATTATATCGTTATGATTAATTACAGTTGAAGAAAGTATTTTTTAATTAAATGCGGCTTATTTGTAATTCCCAGTAATACTAATTAATTCGTGATTTTATGATTCAGATGTAAATAATTTGTAATTAAAGTTGGTTTCTATTCACAGATTTTTGAGATTAAACCGAAAAGACAACACCTTTTCAACTAGGATAGGAGATAGGATTTTATTGGCAGCTTAATTATAACTCAGTAATTGTGAACAGCTTCCTAGTTGTTTATAGGAGGTTTACTAAAAATTTAAACTTGCAGTTCAGATATTGTGATATTCTTATATAATGATGGTTATTTGATGGTTAATTTTAACTAGCAGAATCCTTGGTTTACGCTTCACGCTTGTATTATTATTCAGATTTAGACTATTTACGCGTTTCTGTACGAGCAGCTGAATGACAGCAGGAATCGTTTGAATGAAGAAATTTAAACTTGTGTAGGGTGTGTCAAAAGTTACAGCTTAGAAATGGTTGTTGTTGATGTTGTGCTATTTTTATACAGTGATGCTATACAGGGTGCCCCAAAACGTACCGGAAATATTTCAAGGATTAATTCCAAAACTTATTTAGTGTCGAAAAGTCCATATAAACATATGTCCTAAACGTAACCGTTAATGAATTATTGTTTATTTCATAATTTATGTTCAAAATTTTAGTTCAATGGATTTCTGAAATACTGATCTAGTTGCCATGATCGCGTCTTTTGTTTGGTAACAACTTTTCAGTTTATTACTGTGATACTGAAGCTATTGGCTTCTTCTTTGTGTCCTTATTCCCATCGTAATTCACTACTGATTTACAATGCCAATGTTATTTTCAAATGAGGAATAAGCAGATATTCATTATGTTTACGGTCTGTGTGATGGAAATGCTTTAGCAGCACAACAATAATATCTTAAGCTTCGTTTATATTATAGCGAACATAAGCGAACGAACGAACTCGTTCGTAGCAATTCACTAAATTTAAACGGTGAATAGTACAGGAACAAACGAATTCGTTCGCAATCGGTCATGTTCCGGCCGGTGTCGGTAAATGAGCGAATCATCAAAGAAAATTCGTGCTCTGTGTAAACAGTTTAAATACGTAGACGAGCATTCGGCAGTTCCTTGCAGAAGTGCAACACGTGCACAGTTTGCAGTACATCAATTAAACTAAAGTAAAGTAATTAAACAGTGGATTTTTAAATAGGTGTACCTACGTATTTTTTTTAAATGATGTTTTTCATGTAAGGATGCTTCCGCTATGTATACTCCTATTCTGAAACAGTGTAGTCGTCCACAATCTTCTCTTCTTCCTATTTTTCTTTTTTCTAGCCAATTCTTTAGCTATTATAAAACTTCCACACGTAATTAACATGTCTTCGTCCGAATCCCACATGATGCTTATAAATGTATGGATCATCAACAACTGCGAATGCTCTGCTAAGGGTAAACAAGAAAATGTGAACCCTACCAGACGAACGAATCCATTCGTTCGTTCGCTTATGTTTGCTATAATGTAAACGAAGCTTTAGAAGATACGTATCCCAATAGACTGCTTACGCGTGTAGTTTGCTTTAATTCACATCGTCAGCTGAGGGAACATGGCACTTGCAAGACATGCAGTCGGCCAAGGAGTTGTCGGTAGATCCATAATGGATGATGAACAAGTTCTCGATTTATTACAAGAAGATCCGTCTTTGAGTGTGTGCAGAATTGCATTACGTACTAGAATATGTAGAAACCAGATTTGGAGAATAATAAGTGCTAGCTTACATCCATATCATCATAAAAGAGTTCAAGCTCTAGGTAATGATTTTGAAGCTCGTTTAAGATTTTGTAATTGGGTACAAAATAATCAAGACCTACCGCATATTTTATGGGCCGATGAAGCTTCTTTCACACGAGATGGTATCAATAATTATCATAACTTTCAGGAATCGGCTGCAGAAAATTCAGATTTAATAAGACGCTCGCATTTTCAACATAAATTTGGTGTTAATATGATAGCTGGTATTCTTATAATGATCATTTGATTGGATCATTTGAACTGCCATACCGATTGAATGGTGCTAATTACGAATATTTTTTATAAATCTCTTTACCCTTATTACTGGAAGAAGTGCCATTAAATATTAGACGTGCAATGTGGTATCAACACGATGGGGCACCAGCACATCAATGCTTTCGTATTAGAGTTTGGCTTAGCGCACATTGTCCGGGAAGATGGATTGGAATAGGAGGACCCGTAGTATGGCCACCGTGTTTGCCGGACCTGAACTAATTAGATTTTTCTCTTTGGGATCACATGAAACAGATTGTTTATTAAAAAAAGATTTATTTTATAAAATTCGTTGAATTAAAATTTTAGCAACATAAATTATGAAATAAACAATAACTCGTTAACAGTTATGTTAAGGACATATGTTTATATGGACTTTTCGACTCGATAAATTCTGGAATTCATCTTTGAAATATTGCGGGTATGTTATGGGACACCGTGTATAATGGTTAATCTAAACTAGGGGAACCCATTGTTTACGCCTCACTTTTGTATTATTATTTAGTTTTAGATTGTTTACTGCTTGCCAACAGAAATTGCTGCAATTTAAACTTGCATAGGGTATGTCAAAGTTGCAAGTTACAAACTGGTATTGATTGTTGACTGTTGTTTGAGCGAGTACGGCACGGTTTTCCAAGCATGTCTTTCCATCGTATTTGGCCCATTGTACACCCTAACAATGAGTTTTACATACCTCAGGTAGCGCCAACTACAACAGTAATTTTTAACGTGTCACACCAAGACCGGTGTACAAATAATTGGGTACTGCATGTTGCATTTGGTTGAAGAATATCTACAATTCCATTGCTATGAATTTGTACGCAACTAATTTTGCCAACATACATTCTATTGTATTTTCCTTGTTTTGTCTTATTTTCGAAAGAACATCTCTGTTCTTCTGCTGTATGTTGGTCAATAACCTGTTATTCGCCTACAGTGAATAGGTGTTGTAAGCTATCGTTGCACGTATATCGAGCAAGAAGTTAACCTAACTCGTCGAAAGGAGAAGAGAAGTTCCACTACCTCGTTAAATACTGTAAAAGATGCTCGTATGACAACCGGGACCGACCGCTTTATATGCCTTCTGAAGCAAAATCGGGCGATGAAATTACCATTACGGACACCGTGATACGGGCATCAGTGGTTTCCTATGTAACCGATTAATTTTCAAAAACTGTCTAAAATTTGGGTTTAAAAGTGAGTTTATTTAATGAGAACTGAGATGTAGAATCCTCTGCACTCAGGCCATATTTGGCTCATTGCAAATAGTTAATCATTTATTTTATTGACATATTCACAAAAAAGTAGGGTTTGCAGACAAACTACAACGATGAGTAAGAAAAAGGTTTGTAGAATACCCATTTTGGAAGTTGGAGGTTCTCGCAGCGGTTTTGAATATCAGCAACTGGGGAAAGGATTAAAAATTACCTAAACTTTTTGTTGATTTCATCTTAAAAAATCGTAGCGGCCTTATTTTTAAAGATACAGACTTGGATAATAATGCATTCTGTACGAATTAAATTATACAAGTTTCTCTGCTCATATATTTAATATTCGTCTTTCTAAAAAATGGACACTGGAAAACCTATTTAATCCAGCTCCTGGTTTGGATTGTCTCAAAGGAAACACTTGAGCGGAATTTCATTAATTTCATTCTAGCTCCTGTCTTATCGATCGTTATGCATCCCATACCCATACCCATACCAATACAAACAAATCGGCGCGGTTCTGAACGCATATTCCGTCAAAATCTCATATCAAATACAAAAATAGAGTTTCTGAAAGAAGATTCTTAGAGGTAAAGATTGCTTAAGTAATTAAGTTTTTTGGTTCATAAATAAAGTAATTTTCTGAAAGTTTCTCTTCCAAACGGCACTCTACATTGATTTTAAATTCTGTTAAGAGCGTAGTAATTAAATATAGACGGGTTGCAGATCAATCGATGCAAACGGGGTTCTTCCCGGATGTGACTGCATGGAGTATTACGGGATAGAGGCAACGGGAATCGGTCGGAGGGAGCCACCCTAGACTCAAGGACGATCGAGCGACTTACCCCTATATGTTGTCCGTCGACAAACACCTGTGGCACTAGGATATGGTCACAACGCATGCGGTCTCGAATTTCGCCCTGAAACTCGTTGCTCATAAAGACGTCTCGCTCCTCGAACTTCACCAGGAGCGTTCGCAATATCTGCTTCACCTTCATGCAGTTATTGTGCGTCTCCCTCACTATCCCCATCGTCGTCGTGTATACGACCACTTTTCCAGCATCTTTTTCTTTGTAACTCTGAAATCAAATTGGATGTAAGAAGGTTGTAGCCATAACTCTATTTTTAGGTTTTTTAGGGATAAAAGGTGTTTCTTATTGCAAAAGTGAAGGTTTTTTTTATCATGACGAAGTAAAAGTAAGGTTTGAGTGGAAATACTACTTAAGTTTAACCATAAATTTATTTAAACTAGTAGAACCCGTGGGTTACGTGCCACGCTTCGCTTGCAAGTTGTTAAACAATAATAACTAACCTACTCAATTAACAAAGAATGTATAGCTGCCAACTAAACTGATTTCTTCTTCTTGTCGCCGTATTTCCATATTTAGAATCTTTAGGGTTCAAAAGCTTTTCCCTAGTGTGAAGATAGCAGTTTCCTTAAAATATATAAACTAGACTGTGAGCATAATATGAGATACCGCACTTAAACAACTACCTCTGCAGAGATTTTACATACATGTTTACCAAACGAATGCACCTCTGTCCAACTAAATTGATTATTTTGTAATAGAATACCCTATACATTTGGATGTAAAAATGTTGTATGTATAATTCTATACTTAGGATCTTTAGGGATAAAAAATTTTTCTTATATCCAAATTAAATAATGTTCCATCTTTCATAACGGAGTAAGAGTAAGATTTAAGTACCAATAATGTTTAAAGTAATAATAGATTAATTTAAACTAGTTGATGTTGTGGGCTACATCCCACTCTTTGTTTGATAGTGGTTGAAAATAATAACTATTCCATTTGTCTAATGACATACAGCACCAGAAGAAGAAGGTGTGGAGATATTTCAGATACAAACCTAACAAAAGAATTTTTCACTGTATGACCATTATCACTTTTTTTGTAATAGAATACCTACTTTATATACTTGGATGTAGGAAGGTTGCAGAGATAATTCCATTTAAGATGCTTAAGTGTAAAAGGTCTTTCTTACTGTAAAATAGAATATTTTTTTCTAACAGTGGCAAAGTAAAGTTTGAATTATAATTGGGCAATAATTATTAAGCTTAAAATAAATTAATATATACTAGCTGAACGTTTGAGTTACACTCCACGTTTGTTTTCTAATTTCTAATGATTTACAGCACTCCAAGAAGAAGCTCTGTAGATATTATAAATATATGACACAAATCGACGAATTCCATTCAGGATCCACTTAATTCAATATTAATTTGGTAAGTAATACTAACTTACTCTTTCCTTTAATGAAACTAGTGTTTACACTCGACAATAAACTCTTTCATTAAATATTAACAAAGTTTTTATATAATTTTTAAATACTCAGGAGCTCAACAAAATGCGTGCATCCACACCAAAGTTCAGAGGACGCCCTCCTTTCATTGTTTTGTCGACAAAATTTACATGGCAACAATGCTAAAAATACATAAAATTACAGTAAAGGCACTTGGATCTAAATACAATTTTAAAATTTATATTTTGACAGTTAAAATTATTTTATAAAAATGTTCATATCTTAACAGCGTCACTGTTTATCCAAGTTCTGATTTCAGAAATGCACTGTACATGTCCGAAAGCTGTCTCTAATACATATTCCGCACTTCATATATGTCAAATACACATTTTCACAAAATGTTCCGATTAATGCTGCATACTCCCATGTAAATTAAAAAAATTCAGACCTAAGCTTATATCCAAGCTTTAGGCATGTCATTGTATCTTTCTAGACTATTTTTTTTAAATAAAATACATTTAAATTAGAATTTTTAGTAATCTTTTTCTTTGTGACAGGCTTATGCAAAATACAAACTTGGCAGTGTTTCAGACCAAGCAAGAAGTTGTCTGCGTCTTGCTCTGCCCTATGTTAATGACCACAAGGGAACCGCATTCCAAGATATGATCCAAATATACGAGTATCCTTTATAAAATGCATTTAACCGACCTTATGAATCAAAAATCATCACAACATATATAAATATCTTCCTAAAGTTGGTTTTAACATAATTGTCATTATGGTAAGAACAATAACATTTGTTTATATTTTCAGTAGTTAGGTTGTCAAAGTTGCGAAATACTCTCGTAAGTCGTTTAACACAAATTTTCTGATTACTACGCAAATACACAACAACATTTATACAAATTTGTACTTGTGATATGGGTATAAAGCGGATTTGAACAAACATTTTTATCCGGATGAATGTCATATAATTAACCTGAATAAGATGCGAAAAATAACTTCTCCGAATTTTTATTTCTTTACAGGACAAATATTCAAGGTGGTCGTTTTAACATAATGTTGCTGAACAAGATTTGTCTTCGGCTTTGTGTTTTACCTATACTTAAATTTAATCTTTCGGCGTCTTATAACATTTGATAACTGTTAAAGGTTTTAGGCGAGAGGCAAGCAAATTTTAGAATAGCGAGTGTAAATGAAGTACAGTAGGGTGGTAAATATCTACAAAGACAGTCTCGTTAGAACAATGCTGTTGGTGTTAACTTTGCGTATTTTGGCGTAGTAACTTATTAAGAGCGTTTGCACATTTCTAATTAATTGCTATATGTTTAGTCCCTATGCTGGGATCAGGTTTGATATTAGTGTTACCAATTTATGTGTTTATTATGTGAATATGGGCTACAATAGCTAGCAAGCCAGATAGTAGTCGCGGAGGCGTCGCCTATATAGATATATATATATATATATATATATATATATATACATGTTGCACTAGCGAGGTTACACTACGTGCCCTTCGATGTGTTGTATTTACCTCACTTGTGCACTGCATCCTAATAATGTGATATTATATAAGATTATCTAAGTAGTTGCTGAAAGCTGTGGAGGTGGAAGTTAGCGTGGGTGGCACGTGCAATTATTTGAAAGGTAGTCAGCTGACATTGATCGATTGGCGTTTATGTCGCATCATTAATGATATCAATATGCATCAATCCGGGATGGCACTGTCTGACTGGTCATTGTCCAGTTCTAGCGTTCCCTCTGGAGAAATGGTGCACCAGAAGAGATATATATATATATATATATATATATATATATATATAACCGCAATATTGAATCTGTAATTGCGATTGTGATCACATCAGTTAGCACATATATTAATTTCCGTATCCCGTTCAAACCACTACACTGAGGCGAAAGGGATGGAAGACCCTGGGCGAGTACAATTGCTAACATAAATATTGAGAAATCAGTTAAGTAAACATTTGTTCTATTATTTGTTGCATGCCATCTTCTTGTTGCCGCTAGTGAGTGCTAATCGTATCTCGTTTGTTTACTCAAGCCATGCATAAATGAAACACAGGAGCACTACCGTCTTAAATACATAATTTTTTTGCGCCCCACGTATTGCTGACCCTAATATAACACGCATAAATAAAACGCAAGAACACTACCGACTTAACTAATTAAATATTTTATACGCCCCACGTATGGTCGACCATAACAGATGTCCATTCTTTAGAAACTAGAAATACTGATTAAACGTAAATTGAACGTAATCCTTATGAATGGACAATCACTTTTCGTCAACAGTTTGTCAATGAATGCCCGTTAGTAATCATAGCGACTGCCAATGTTTACTTATAGTTTTTCGTTGTGATTATGACTTATGAGCCGTGTTTTCGGAATGAAATGGCATTCTCCAGGGGTTTAAATAAATCAATTGCGGTTTAATCTGTGGTTAAAACAGGTCGCATTTAATACATAATAAATAAGAGAACGAACACAATGAATTTGTTCCCTTTCGTGGTCAATATTTTCCTTCCAATTCCCAATCTCCTGACGCACCTAATTAAGGTGATAAATCCAGAAAATTGATACTCAAATATCAATATTTAATCAGCGAGTCATCACAAGTTGAAGCGTCAGCCGGTTTACTGATTTGATGAATGCTTTAATTTTTAGTAAACTTGGAAAGAAAACTTAAGTTTGCATGCTCCGCTCTGGCTTCAGTCAATTATTTAAATATAGTAATTATTTAGTACCCCTGATAGCATTGTATCGATAAATATCTTAAAAATAAAACAATATTTCTTGAAACAAGTTGAAAGGATTTTGTTTAAATTTTGATGGAAGGTAGAAGAGGCCTGAATGTTCTAAACCCTAAGGAATTACTTTCTACTCTGGTGGAAAGATAGGTTGTACAAAAGGATATCTGCAAATCTTGATGTTGGCATCACGTCTTAAGGCTTATGAGAATTTAGGCCTAAGTTGTGCATTTAAAGTGGCACAGACATAGGGGACCTACAGCTTAAAGTGTGTTCTGAAACATGGGAAGTGTTAACACTTCTACTGCAGAGAAGATCTACTAGGCACAATACCTCGCAGGTTTGCCATTGCCTAGCGAGGGAGAACGGCCGTTAAAAATTCAATGTTTCGGTACAAGGAATTGAACCCTAGACCTTCAGTGTAGAAGACAAAGGCATTTGCCTCTACCCCACGACCGCCTCTCTATTCAACCATTCTATTACGCAGGTTTATATATTTAAACTTATATAATATTTACTTAAAGGCAGCTCCAAATAATAATCCTCAATGGAAAGTGGTCGATGTAATTAACGTTTCATATTTTTTTAATTATATGGACGTCGAACCGAGCCGACAGGTACAAGCTGGTACAAACGAATGATTATATATAATATTTATTATAAAATCGCCCTAAATATACGTTCTATTGCACATTTTAGAATATGTGATTTGGAAAATTTGTAAATAACGCAGGTCCTGGATCTATACGAAATCTAAAGGAAGTTATATACATAATTTGCGTATAAAGAAAACCCTGTGATACACAACATTTTATTCAGATTTCTTAAAAAAGCTCTAAGCTTCCAGAGGTCTTATAGGCAGTTTATTCCAGTGCTGTTATGTAACTAATCAATCCTCCGAAAATTAATTCGATTAGTTGAACCGTGGGCTGCGATACACGCCCTTTAGTAACATAGGCTATAACATATTTATAGGTAAACGAGTTTGCATTTGTAGTTTTGCGACTATGAGGCCTTTATTATGACGCCCATTGTGGCAGGTCTTTAACACGTTATTCAATGCTAAATTAATTCAATGTCAATATGTTTCTATTGTTGTTAACTCTATGATTAATTTCAAAACAAAATTATATTTTTGAATTTCAGATTTTCAGATCAATGAGTTTCTATTTGTAGTATGTATTAAGATGATGATATCTTTGTTGTGACGCCTTTTCTAGCAAGATATGATATTGTTGTTTAACCCTAGAATTACCTAATAACAATTTTTTGTTGTTGTTAATTTGAAATAAATATAATATTTTTTTACTTTTGGAACATATTTTGTGTTTCGGCATAGACGAGTATTTCGTCTATGGTTTCGGAATCACTTAATTTATAATTAAAGCTAGCCCTTGCTAAATGATTTTTATTTGCAGTACAACTTTTAGTTTTCGGATGCATACATTTGTGTTGGAGTTCTTAAACGAGCTCTAAGCTTTCAGTGGTTTGACGGGTGGTTTATTCAAGTGGTGTTATGAAACTAATGAATCGTGGAAAAAGGTATTGTACTAGCAGAACCTGTGGGCTACGGTGTACGTCTTTTCAGTAAAATAGTAGGTTATCAATATTTTCAAGTAAAGAAGTTAGTATTTGTGAGTTTTAGGTGATGCCAACTTAGTTGTGACGACTTTTCTCTCAAGTTATTAAAATGTTATTCAATTCTAAAATGACCTAATGGTAGTATTTTTTTGGTGGTGTTATATAAATGCAAAACATTTGGAACAGTAATATTTTGTTTGTTTATACATGGCTTTGTACAGTGACTTGACATTAGTTATTGTTTACTGTCACCTATTGTCAGGTACATAAAAACAAACTGGCACGCCTTTGCATTTATATTTAACAAGGACATTTAAAAATACGCTTACTATGCTACATTTTCGTCAAATCTAAACCTGCATTTAAAAAAAATGTGCCAATTGTTTTGGATTCAACTGTACGCATAAACATTTATATCTGGATGGGGTTTGTGATATTGTAACAGTTAAGACGGGAGGAGGCCATTCGGAATTAATATGTAAATATCTGTTGTAGACATGTACAGACTGTTAGAAGTATAAGAAAATTTAAGACAGCCTTGGGCTAGAGCCCAGCGGGTTAGGCTGTTACGCGGAAGATCTGGCCTAGTAACTCTTCGCTGGAGTAGAAGTGTTTACAGTTCCTGTGGTTCAAAGACCACGTTAAGCTGTAGGTCCCCTATGTTTTGCTATACTTGAAATGAGCAACACACAATAGTAGGAAAGATAGCTACATCTAATAAGAGACAAAGCACTTAAATAAGAAGAAAATCTTGTCTGGAGTAGAAGTGTTTACACTTCCTGTGGTTTAAAGACCACCTTAAGCTGTATCTCCCCTATGTCTGTGATACTTAACATGAGCAACACACAATAGTAGGAAAGATAGCTACATCTAATAAGAGACAAAGCACTTAAATAAGAAGAAAATCTTGTCTGGAGTAGAAGTGTTTACACTTCCTGTGGTTTAAAGCTCACGTTAAGCTGTATGTCCCCTATGCCTGTGATACTTAAAATGAGCAACACACAATAGTAGGAAAGATCGCTACATCTAATAAGAGACAAAGCACTTGAATAAGAAGAAAATCTTGTCTGGAGTAGAAGTGTTTACACTTCCTGTGGTTTAAAGCCCACGTTAAGCTGTAGGGCCCCTATGTCTGTGATACTTAAAATGAGCAACACACAATAGTAGGAAAGATAGCTACATCTAATAAGAGACAAAGCACTTAAATAAGAAGAAAATCTTGTCTGGAGTAGAAGTGTTTACACTTCCTGTGGTTTAAAGACCACCTTAAGCTGTATGTCCCCTATGTCTGTGATACTTAACATGAGCAACACACAATAGTAGGAAAGATCGCTACTTCTAATAAGAGACAAAGCACTTAAATAAGAAGAAAATCTTGTCTGGAGTAGAAGTGTTTACAGTTCTTGTGGTTTAAAGACCACGTTAAGCTGTATGTCCTCTATGTCTGTGATACATGAAATGCGCAACACACAATAGTAGGAAATATAGCTACGTTTAATACGAGACAAGGCCCTTAAAGAAAAAGAAAACCTAAGCATAAAGCTTCACTCATTGTTTTATTCAATTTTTATAAGGGAGGTTTTTCCTACCAGCACTACCACTAAACCCACCAGGAAGTTTTACTGCAACCTAGAACCGAATTGTGTCACAAGTTGAATTTTATTTTCATTCAAAAATAAAATCAGACAACTCAGTTTTTTTCCTTATTTACTAACAAACTCGTATTCTTCGGATTGTTTAAATTGCTGACTAATTGGCGCAGAATTAGTTTGTGGTTTGTTTCGCGTGCGATTACACAAAGTTAACACAGCGTGGGTGCTTCATTCACTCAGTGATCTAGATGGTGATTGCCGAGTTTATCTGAATGAAGCCCACCCCCAAGAGCCTGGAATTAACTACGAAGTCTGTAATTTCCGAAATCGTATCGTGGGTTGTACACATTACTCTGTAAATTGTGTCCGACCGACACATTCAGCATAAATCGGCTAGGAATAGAATATAGTCACCTTAAAACAGTTTAAATACGAAAGGACATTTTTGGATTGAATTTGCGGTAGTAGAGCAACCTGCTTGAAAACAGATAATACAAAAAAATCTATAGAAAAACGGAAATTTAAACATATATCTGATTGTGTTTGGATTAGGTATAAATTAGTGAATCAGTCGTTAAGTTAAATAAGTGAGTAGGAAAAGTTTAATCTCCTATATATTCAGGCCCTGAACATGTGGACACGCTTTTTCCAATTACGGTTTTACATATGTAGGCTAAATGCTAAATAAATCTGCTTCCGTGTTTACAAACAACTTATTAATATAATAATTATTTGTCACCATTATTTAGAATTATGAACAATATATTATTTTTACATAAAATATCAAACATTGGTACCTAACTGCAGTATATCGATTTCTTGCAGTTAAATGCACTGTAACCAAAATTATTATACAGGTAGGCTGGCTAATTGTATGCGTTTTTGATTTAAAAATTAGAATTTTCAAGATCACATACCGCCATGCGTGCACAATCTCCATACTCAAAAAAATATAGGAACACCGTTTTGCTAACATTAAGATTCGATAGAAGCTAAATTACTCAGAATCAAAGTTTATAAAGAAGTTTTCATTAATATAAATCATGAAAATATACTTCTGTCATTTAATAATTGTTTTTGAATTATTATTTTTAAAATACTAATCATTATTATTTTCCACTATTTGATTAAGTAGTTTTACTTTCATAGTCGGATTACTTTCGAAATAAATTTTAAGAAAATGCTGTTAAGGGTTTCCTTTGTCCCTTTTATCTGCACATTTTTAGCTCTTAAGCCTGTATGACACGACGTTGAATTTAGCACAAAATTTACAAGCAAATTTACGTGAACATATTTAGCACCGTTGGATACACAAAATTCCTAAGTAAACTTGTGCTAAATTTACAAGTAAATTATTTAGAGCATGTTGTAAAATTGGAAGTAAATATGCTTCAAAAACGGCGCACAACTGGCTAAATTAAACGGGAAATACAGCACATGACGATTGCACAGCATACGCGATAAGGAGGCGGATGGCAACAAATTAAAAAAATTTTAACGATTGGGTCAAAAGTAATGTATGCTGGGAATGTGCCACGTTTATTGTTCTGTGTCGATCATGTAAGAATCCCGCCAATTTTATATAATTTCAAACACGTGTTAATAACAAATTCAGGATAACTTCAAAATTAAATGAAAAATAAACGCGACCAGCTGGTTGACAAAATACCAGTGATACAAACCTAAACCATACAATGGGAAAAAATCACGAAAATATTTATCAATACGTAAGCTCACGTGCTAAATTTAACATTAAAATTGAGACAGGTAGCAGACAGGAAATTATAAAACTTGTGACATTTCATGAAAGTTTAGCAGGAAATTTACTTAAAAATTTTGCTTGAAATTTAACACCGTGTCATACAGGCTTTAGCTATTTTTGTACTGTTAAACTCTAAAGTAGTATTTATGGAAGCTTTGGTTAATACATAATGTGAATTCGCATTCAGCCACTTCTACTACAGTTCAACGTTTTTCCAAAATTAGTTACTTTGATGTAGTGAACCGCTAGGTTTACAGAGTGTATAATTTTTCCTTCTACTACAAAAATTTTCTTTTAAATTTAGCTATTTAGTCAAGAAAATTGGCACTAGAAAAGTTAACAAGCAGCAAACGAACAAATAATGCACTTTAAAACAACCTTTGATTTTCGCAATAAGATTTAAGATTAATTATTTACTCCAACAGAACTACTTCTTATAAATACATCAACCCCCATACAAAAACCGGCCTCGGTGGTCTAGTGTTCAGCGCACCTGTCTATAGATCCAAGGGTTTGATTCCAGCCCAAGTCGGTGATTATTTTCTAGCGGGGAAAAATCTAGCGAAGAAGTGCGAATTCTGTCGGATAATAAGAACTAAAGCCGGAGTTCCGGTGATAGTGCGATGTGAAAATCACTACTATCTCAGGTAGGTAAAATTCATAGTTAGGGTGTATAACGGGCCAAATAGGACCCAAGTGCAAAGAGCTGCTTGGAAAACCGTGTTCTTGCTCAATCCCAATACAAATGCATACCCCTTACAAGAGAACGTTTAACGTTTCGCTTTTCCTTTATTTTCTAGTGATTATTTTCTTAATCGAAAGTTCGAATAGAGCACGAAAAACTATTCAAAATGACGAAAAAACAGTATAAATTGACCCATTGTCAAAAAAATTCTAAAAAAATCCTGAATATGCCACACTGTATAATAAGTATTAAAAATTCGGAATTTGTCATCTGAAATATAACTGAAACGTTGCTTCTACCCACTTTCAGTTATTTTAGAGTTGTGGACAAGCAGAAATTGTTTACTAGGTATGAACAATGTTGTGAAGATTCCGGCTTTCGTGGTTTGCGTCTAATGAAGTCATCACTTCTTGCTTAAAACGCGCCGACGTAGAAATAATTAATGTTGACGTTTCGTTAACTGTTGCAGCTAGTACTATCAAAACTCTGTGTTAATGATACCTGTAGCAGTTAGCGAAATATCAGCATTAATCAATCCTACGATGACGCAGTAGAAGCCCGAAGAGATGACTCCATAAACAACGCTCTTAGACGATTATTATTGCTTTCAAATACCTAGTGACAAACTCTAAAATGCACTTAAAATCTCAATTCATCACGAAACAATATCTTACAAAGTTGACGTTTGTCCTTCAAGCAGACTGATTGATAAGATGCGGTCACATGACGCAACCCATTTATATGTTTTGTATATGATACGGATTTGATTCCAAGTTAATTAAATATAAAGGGAGGTTTTTTGAAATAAATTCACATACCACTTTATAATCTAATAATTAAATCCTAAAATAACACAAATAAAAGGGTATTCAATGACAGGAAGGCAATATTATAGTATGTATGTATAGACGTGGACACGATATTTTGAAATAGCTTTTATACATTTAAGGGTTTAACCTTTAGTATTTCTCTTGTATATA
>JABXWE010025791.1:0-10745 GCA_014611495.1 Limonius californicus
AAGCAATTTTGACACATTCAGAACCGACTACTGAGGTGATTTTTATGCACTACCGAGCTTATAACCGTGGTATTTGTATTGGTATAAATATTGTATAAACTTATTTCGGCTATCTCATATTTAGCCTGGCGCCCAACGATATAAAAAATTGTATTTCACAACATCTAAAATTACATATTAAGTGTCATGTTATAAAAAGAAAATTGTTTAAACAAAATTAATTTATAATTCATTTATATATCAATAATCAGTCACTATCATTCATCTCAATATATACGCGAATTTGTACAGCTTTATTGCCGCATTTCGCTTCTTATTCGCTTATACATATATATGCTGTGATTGGCTTCCAGGAATTCTTCCGCGTAGCAACTTCTTAGTCCTGGGACGAACCGGGGTGGTTGTCTGGACGACGTTTCGGTAAAGTCACATTTGCCATGTTCGGGTCTTGTCGGATAACTTTCTGCTGGTGCTTTTTGTAATACGACTGTTGACGTTCATTTCTGTTGAGGCTATATATACTTCTTGACCGTTCTATGTGGTTGCTTTGTTGATTTCGGGCGTGTGAAGGGACCAGCTGTGGCTGGAACATTTTGATTTTGTTGAAGTGGTTTTGTGTTTGCTTGTTGGTTTCTGTTATATGTTTGTTGTTGTGAAACTTTATGGCCAACCAAAAGTACACAAACCAGAAGCACCTCTCAGGCCAATTGTCAGTTCAATAGGATTCTCCCTACAACAGCTGGCAAGATACCGGGCAAAACATCCTCACACCGAAGAAGCCGCATCTCACGTTAAGAACGCCAGGCTGGTTACTAGTAAGTTTCGATGTGGTGCCACTGTTTACCAACGTTCCCATAGAAGAATCTCTGGACATAATCAAACAAAAATATGATTCACCAGCCCACATAATGCAATTGACGAAACACTGCCTCAAGAACACGTACTTCCTGCACAACAATCAACGGTACAAGCAAATAGAAGGCGCACCAATGGGCTCTCCGCTATCCCCAGTCATAGCGAATCTATTCATGGAAAACCTAGAATAAAAAGCACTAGATCCTTTGTTATTTGGCAACACGGAGACACCTTAACGACTTCCTGGACCATCTAAATAGTCTCCACCCAAAACTCAAATTCACGATGGAAATGGAATCAGAAGACCAACTACCGTTCCTGGATGTTTTAGTTAAAAAGAAATCGAATGGAAACCTGGGCCACACAGTGTACCGCAAACACACTCAGACAAACCGCTATCTCAACGCAGAGTCACACCACCATCCGGCACATCTTCGATCAGTGGTTAAAACCCTGGTCAACTGTTCTCAAAGACTCACAGACCCAGAAAACATAGATCAAGAAATGAAGAAGCTTCGAAAAGCTCTACGACAAAATAGCTTCAAGAATCAAACCATCAATGATACACTTAAACCCAGCCGAGCTAAACCACAGGATGAAAAAGAAAAAACCTACATCCAAGGCCCACTAGCCATACGTCAAAGGAACAACAGACAGAATATCTAGAATTCTTCGAAGACACAATGTGGTAACAACATTCACAATCAACAGAAAGATCAGCTACATTCTACGAAACCCCAAATCAAGGATACCCCTGGAGAATCAAGATTTCTACGAAATTCCTTGCCAGGACTGCGATCAAACATACATAGGTCAAACAAACAGACAAGTCAATGTGAGAAAATAAGAACACGAAAATGCCGTACAAAAGAACGAGAAGAATTCATCACTGGCACAACATGTAAGCACATCATCCCACAAAATTGCTTTCGAAAACACCAAAGTACTGGCCAACATAGGACACCTGAAATTAAGAATAATAAGGTAAGCAATAGAGATCGAGAAACACCCAAGAAACCTAAATTCTCATGATGATACTCAAAGACTACCATCCGCTCAGACACCGGTTCTCGCAAAAAAAAAACATATAATAGAAACCAACAAGCAAACGCAAAACAACCTTAACAAAATCAGAACGTTCCAGCCACAGCCGGTCCCGTCACACGCAACCGAGCCTGAAATCAACAAAGTGCAACCACACGGAACGGTCAAGAAGTATATATAGCCCCAGCGGAAATGAACGTCAACAGTCGTATTACAAGAAGCACCAGCAGGAAGTTATTCGACAAGACCTGAAGATGGCAAATGTGACTTTACCGAAACGTCGTCAAGACAACCACCGCGGTCCGCCCAGGACCAAGAACTTGCTACGTGGAGAATTCCTGGAAGCCAATCACAGCATGCAACACCGGCGGAAATCTCAAAACCAACATATATATTGCTGTGTTACACCCAATAAAATAACTAAATTCTAATTAAATATAAAGCATAGAAAATATGTGTAGCTTTCCTGTATGAAAATGAGTCGTTTACACACACAGATTTCAAACGAGGTCATTACTTGTTCTTTCCGATGTATCTTCGGGATGTAATAATGTGGGAATTGCAGGTTTTTTCTTTCATCCACTGGAATCTTAGTATTGGATTCTCTTTTTAGACGTTGTTTATAAGCCTTGCAACAATTTTTCTTGAGTTTTAAGCTGTTATTACAAGAATATTAGGATTTGTGTTTACGATATAGATTAATTTTATGAAATTTAGCACACTAATGTGTTTGGTTGGTCTTATATTGTATTGAATGCTTTTGTATTGGCATAAGAGGCAACTTTGCATCTTATTTTCATTAGCAATAAAGATGTATTTATTTGTTTATTTGCATAAACCTTGATTTTCTTCGAATAAGATTAAAATTGTATGAAATACTTTTTATTTATGTTTAAAACCAGCTATTTGTGTATGTATAAAGTTACTACAGGTGGTTTAGATGATTTTCATCGTGTTTCCCATAACAACAATGTTGTATTTGTTTAAATATTTATGTTTTAAGCTAATTTTGACAATTTTGACTAAGCTTCTGTAAATTGTGATTTGTATTGTATTCCCAAGGGAATTTTTGTGTTAAATGCTATCGAGTAATAAGACAGGGCATCTTTTGGTGTATAATTTGTTAGAAACAATGTTGTAATTATCAGTTTATTTATGTTTGTTTGTCATTTGGCTTTGAAAGTTCTAAAATTGTATAATTTTTACATATTTATGTATTTTAATCTGGCTTAAATGTTTTATAAACAATGTTAGGACGTTAGTAGATTAGTTTAAGTGTTTGAGTTGTGTATAAATGTTTAATTATTTGTTTATTGTTAATTTGTTGATTTTGACAATGTTTTGTAACGAATTCTGCGCCTATTTGTATGCAACCTTATTTACCTACTTAAAGTGCATAAATTTGTCGGATCCTATAAAATTTCGAGTTAATATTTCCGTCACTGTGGGCAGCACTAACTGCATTTCCGGAATGTAAACGAAGGAGGGATTTTTGGGAACGAGTGCGTGTGAAATAATTAAGTCATATACGACTTGGAATGTAAAATTTCGATAGAAGTTCACTACGCAAGCGAGGGAGTTATTTTTCCATGTTAGGGAAAAGAAACGCTCCAAGGAATTAAAGTTTCCAATTTGAAGGCGCTCTGTTCGAGACAACCATTATATATTTTTTGCCAGATACCATCTACTGGTAAGTACTGTTAGAAAAAAAAAATTATAACAGTCTCCTCTTAATTCTCTTGACTTTATTTCTAACTGCTAATGAATTAATTAGGCAAAATCCGTGTGGCTGAAAAAGTTCCACATTCATATTCCGAGGCAGTGGAAAATCCTGCATTCATACCCAACTGGCATGTAGATAAGCGAACCGGTGCGAAATTACCTTGAGCAGTTCAACAAATCAAGACACGCTCGCCTGAGTGTTCGCAGTGATAGAAGCTATCTCACAAACAGAAAGGGAAGTAACTTTGAATTTTGTTGTTGTCCATTGTTGTAAATTTTCGTATTAACTATAACTGTATTTAATTAATAGTGATCATTAATTGGGGTTTATTCAAATTTTGAGAATAGCCTGGGGGTTTGTTTAAATATGGTTTAATATTTATTTACGTTCGGGGGGGGGGTAAGGTACTCCACATTATCTAGGTTCACCCGATTCATTTATTGATTTGAATATTATTATTTTGTTTCTGTAAACGTAAAATTGGGTCGTATGAGCTCTTAATGTAAACAAGATATATAATTATGGAGATAATTCTTTTACGTCTGACAGTAAATGAAATTTTGGTTACAACTGGACTTTTATTAATGGGTTATAATAAAGCTAATTCCATTTGAGGAACTACTGGGAAGTAAGGTAGGTGGTTAATTATCCTGAAGGTCCGGCTTCCGTAAATTTCCATCTAGGACATCGTTAGTGAATTTCGGTGAAGTCGGTGGCGCCTTTGCTTAATTAGACAAACTCTAATTAGGTCCAAAAAATTTTATTGTATGTTGAACCCGCCCGTCTCCGAGTGGGTTTTCCGGACGCTAACGTGTGTCAACTTTTGTTAAATTCTTACCAGATCAGAGGCATAGTTGCGAGGACGATTTTTCACCTCAACCAATATTTTGTATGGATAAAAGTACAAGGCGTGACAGTTTATTTGTTTGTGTACTTTTTAGTGAGTCATGTTTGGTATCTAAATTTGCGTTTTTTTCGTAAGGATTTCAAATATGTATTTGGTTTTACCATAACATGATTCATAAGAAAGTTATTTAGATTATTAATTTTATGTCGTTTTTGGATCATAATCTAGCTCGCTTCTCATTGGTCCATTTTCTGAGGTGACAAGTAAGCGTGATTAGGTTTTGTTTTAAATTCGTAATTTTAGTTGGGTTTCCATAGTTACGGTAGCCTTTTTTTTTTGATGAGGTATAAAAGCAGATTTTCCGATGCGGAGCATCACTTGCTATTATTGACTTGTTATTTTTTTAACGCCGAACTGCTGTTAATTTTATAATCGAATTTGTATTTTTGAGGTTATGTGTTTGTTTACCTGTCAAGTTAAAAGTTTTAATGTGCTTCAATTACCTGTGCTACGTATTTATCTATAAAAACAATTACCAGTGCTACGAAATTATTTTACCAACAAAGAAATAAAAAGTATTTGATCAGCAACAATTATAAAAGCTTGAAGTGTTGTACTTACCAAAGAGATAATTTATCCAGTGCTACGACAATAATAAATCACCATTAAAGTGCTTCGAGTTTATAAATTAAATCATTTTCAACGTTGAACCAGAACCAAGGATCTACGAGTTAAATATTTTGGGTTGATCGATGGTATCATAACCTATAACGCATTGTGTAATAATTATTTGGAACACCACGACATTATACCTACAAAAAGGTAAAAGCTATTTATTTACCTGGAAGCTTAGATACTTTGAACGATCCAGTTAAATTTGGGAGGCCAATTGAAGACACTAAATACAGAATAAACCAGAAGCTGGAACCAGTCGAGGCCACTATTGCAGTGACAGGAGTACGAGGTCCGAAGGCCACAAGACCTGCGCACGCGAATTTTGAAGACATCGAAGCAAAGAAAGAAAGGTTAGTTATTTATGTAGAGAGAAGTTTCGAGTTTCAAAAGGAGTTAGTTAATTTTATTATTGTAATTGTTCTAAATTACATGCTTATTTCTGGTAAAGTATTTGCAAAGGCTTTCTTGATTATTCAAAATTTAATTTATTTTGTGGCAAATCAAGGTTTCAATTTTAAAGCTAAATTATTTTGCTGTTTTCCTTTAGTTTCCATAAAACGAGTGTAATTTTGCAACCCCATATTATCACAACCGTTATTGTAATTAACCCTGAGATTTTTTTATTGAATTTAAATTTCATTTCTTTTTTAAATTTATGCTATTTTATTCTAAAGAGTCTCGATTTAGATTTGTGTTGTGTGAAAGGTACATTCTAATACATTGTTGTCATAATTTTAATAACGTATTTGGAAGCACAAGTAAACAGGTGTGCATTATTTTATTTGGTGGTATTACAGCAAAGTTTAGTACACCTTTTACGAATATAAATTTTATTAACAACAATATAATCACACATATTTTTGTGCAAACCCAACGTGAGGCACGCTTCATTCTCACCCCTATCACACAGCAATATATATATATATATATATATATATATAAGTATTGTTTGGAAGTAAAGTCGGCCATTTTGGAATCAACATTAATATTGCAAGTGTATGCGACGACTCCTTTAGAAGTCTAACCTAAGCCACCTTTAGACTTTGATAGAATACTTACTTTTTATACAAACTAAACGTAATTTGTCAAGTGTAAATTTAAAAATCGCTGTTATTTAATACAACTGTGTAGGACGACTGTGAATAAAGTGTAATTAAAAATTAGTACAGTTCTCGCAAATTTGCGATATATCAAACATTTCTGTACCTCTCTATAACCCAAACTTTCAAATTATATTTCTTTAAAGAACTCTTATTATTAGTTTTCTAACTTGAAACAGTACACGCCGCTTATTGAAATCACGGATAAATAATCACTGAGATTATGCTATCACTTTCGAGAAGAACGGGACGGACGTATACGACTATATAGGAAAAACATCGTTTATAGTAACCACGACTTCGGTTTATGACGTTATCAATTTTCCTTAAGATTTTTTCGTGCCCGAATACTAACTTTATTTGTATGCATTTATTGTTTGTATTTTCGGTTGGTACTCCATCTCTCTTTCTCGTAAGTTAGCAGCCTGTAGGCTGGTTGGCAGCAGCTAACTCAGTTCTATTCTAACCTTATGCAATGGCTAACATAAAAAAAGACGTGTTCTTAGCTTAAATATAAAAAATAACAATTGAGAACAAATGATAAGTTGCCGAAAATAAGCCAGGGGAATGCAGCAGCACAACTACACATGTCGCAGCGAGTTTCGTGCAAAATAAAAAAAAAACTCATGTTGAAATAGAAGCTGGTGTAAAAAGATGACCATTTAAATACTAAAAGAAAGAAGAAAGACGATCAAGTGGAAATTTCAGTAAAACTCGGGTTCGCTAATGTCGGTGAACATGATGCACGTGCAGATGGCCCGTTGGTGCGCCAGAAAGCGCAAGAACTTGCGAAGAAAAGAAAGGGGAAAATATTGATTTCTTCCAACGGAAGGATGGCTTTACCGTTTATTATTATCAATCGGTTATTGTTCTCAAAAACCCCGAGTTTTGCATTAAGCGGCGTGCACTGTATTTACTTCTATTGTGTAATTTGTTACATATGGTACATACGGTAACTTTACATCAAGCAACTAAAATTATAATCTGAATTGTACCATTATTTTCTCTCAGATTACTGCTAGCCTACAAATGCCAAATTTCAGACATTTCATATGAATTTTAGCCAATTCATGACCATTTGAACGGAATAGGTACTTACTTTCCGAAAAGGAGTGTCTGATGTTGTCGTCTTGATTATAATTTTTATTTATTACTGCTAGCCTACAAATGCCAAATTTCAGACATTTCATATGAATTTTAGCCAATTCATGACCATTTGAACGGAATAGGTACTTACTTTCCGAAAAGGAGTGTCTGATGTTGTCGTCTTGATTATAATTTTTATAATATATTTTGTCAGAAAGGTCTGCGCTTGTGATATCAATTGCGCATTACCCCAAAAGCCTAGTAGTAAGTTCTGATTAGGGCGTACAAGCTTTGGCGGTATACTTTTTTTAGTAATGGGCCGATAATGTTTTCATACTTTCTTAAAATAAATTATTAACATGAAAAATTAAAAAGTAAAAACATCAGCTTATGTTCATTTTGTTAAGCTTAACATAGTTATTTAATTTTAGATTAAATTATTGTACTGTATAGTCCGTAAAAGGCTGCCTCGGTGGTCTAGTGGTTAGCACACTTGCTTACAGATCCAAGAGAGTTGGGTTCGAATCCGGGCGAGGTCGGTGAGGTTTTTCTAGCGTGGAAAAATCTGAAAGTGCGCCTTCTGTCGGATAAGAAGTAAAGCCGTGTAACTCATGCCACTGCGATGTGTGACACGTTAAAAATCACTACTGGTGGTGTACAATAAGCCAATGATGGCGGCAGTGCTTAGAGATGCTTGGAAAACCGCGTCCTAGATCTCGCGCAATAAAAAACAAATAATCCGTAAAACAGCAGCATAATTTATGATTGAATAAAGTGCTTACTATTTCTGCGAAGTCTTTAGCTATTTCAGTCGGATTGTGCCTGATAAATGAATCAGCGAACTGTGGACTACCATTTTGCGAAGAGATTTTGGATACCGTAATAAAAATTCAGATAGCGAGACACGCAATAGTTCAAATGATAGCACTGCCAGACGGGTAAATGGAGAACATTTTAAACACACCATTTATTTTTTTTATTTATAATTTCGTTTCATTTCAGTTTGAGTTTGTCATTTATTGAAAATAAGTGTAGGTGAACGTTCATTTTGTAAAAAATTCTCTTATGTACTGATAAAATTCAATTGAATAGTCGAATGCTATCAACTGATGATAAAAATTACCATTTATACAAAACATTGACATCAGAGCGTGTCCTCTAAATTTAATAGCGGTACACAGAGTAGGGCTTTAGATTATAGTAATAACACGGAGCACGGATTTCTAGCTATTACGTTATACGTTATAATTAATAGCTGCTTATAAATGTTAAATAGATCCCAAACATGATGCAAGCGGCCATTTAAAAAGAATTTTTCTGCTTGTTTGTTTTCAGTTTTAGGGCCAAAAAGGTTTTGTTAACATATTCTTCGGAAAAATAATAGGAAGAGGGTGGCCTAATGCAATCTTCAATGAAAAACATAAAAAACGCAGCGGGAAAACTAGACATTACTATATTCACAAAAAGGAAACGGAAAGAACAAGAAACTATTCCAAAAATCGGAACAGATTGGAACCCAAAACCAATAAGCAGAAGAAAAGACGAAAAAAGATCAGTAAGAAATTGGAATAAGAAATTCCAGAAATAATAAGGAAACTGAATAGGTTCCGTATAGAACAAGGTGAATAAAGGTTGTAATTATAACATGGAAAAGTGAACATGGTCATGAAATCACTGGCTATTTCATTATTAAGCTCAAAAAAATTGACAGAAATACAGGACTGACATATTTAAGAAAACCTCTTTTAATAAAACCAACATTTACGACCGTAATTGTAAAACCAGTGAGTAATTTGTGACATTATGGCGTAATAGGTCAGTCTAACACGTTCTCAGAATGAAAAAAAACTGTCGCATCAAAAATACCACGCATACCTATTAAAAACAAAACAGCTTGAGAAGAGATAAATTCAAAAAGATGCGAACCTTGAGTTCTCATAAATTTAATAAACGAGCATTACGACGATAATCTTTTTGTTATTTCCTTCTAACGATAGCCGCTTCACAGTCAAAATATTCATCTAAAATGGAAATGGTTCTTGCAAGAATTCAGGATTTTACGTATTTTTATTCAAACCTAATGAATAAATCTGCAATAAATATTATATTTATACTGGAGCCCAGATTTTTCAGGATGTTTGTGTCTTGGTTTCCACCGACCAGACTTGAAATTACAAATTGTCACCAATAATACGAAATTTGTAAATTACCGGTGCATAAATTACGTAGCAGCTGAGTCACAATTTCTAATACGATTAACAGATTACTAACTTGTAATACAAATTTAACTATGTAATAATTCCTAAATGTAAATTCCGCAAGTGATATTACCGTAGCATAAACGGATTACTCATTGATTTTTAATTAGACCACAATTACATTAGCGCGTTGTTCACTCTTCTCTGGAATGCGCTCTGGAGGCCCAGAACAAGAAAGCAAGCACCTTTAGTAATATGAATTAGAAATATTATTATTCTTTTTTGATGTACTTAGAAGCGGTGGTGATACATGAATCAGTAAAGGACACATTTTATTTCTTACAATATTTTTAGAAGCAATATAAAAATCAACAAGTAAGGCAATGTTACATCACAGATTTAATCAACAGAAAACTGAAAAGGGAGAAAGTAGTTAATTTCCACAGATTTATTTATTCTACTACTAAGGGTAGATTAGAAATATAGGAGCGTAATAAGAAATGAACGTACATAACACAACAGTAATTTCGTATTTTAATTTATTGTTAGTCTTTTAAAGTTATTTTAAATGGTTATTGCACCAACAGCTGTAAATTGCTTCCCTGTAACGTGCAACTTCAAATGTCTAGCATAACTTTGTATTTATTGTAAATAAAAGATCTTGTGTCTTCGTATAAAACAGAGCGAGCGTTATTGTTAATAAAATTGTATATTCATCA
Source organism: Limonius californicus (assembly GCA_014611495.1). Taxonomy (NCBI): domain Eukaryota; kingdom Metazoa; phylum Arthropoda; class Insecta; order Coleoptera; family Elateridae; genus Limonius; species Limonius californicus. The sequence continues at coordinate 10,248 of JABXWE010025791.1, forward strand.
TCGCTAAAGATAGAATTGTATTATTTGCAAAAAATAGCTTTGTGCTATAAAGAAGTAGTATTGTTGGAAATTACACGAGTTTAATTCTTGAAGAACTAGGTATCTATCTACATATGTGTCCATTCGTATTTATATTATATCATCTCTGTTTCATTCGCGCCGCTTTCATTCGTCTTGTATGGTATTTTCGATATGCCAACATGTACCCTTGTAAAACCCTGTGGAGTCAGTAGTTTGTTTATATACATTAGAAGGTATTAGTTTTAATAATTACATCATAGATATTTCGAGATAGTTGGCAAACTGGATTACACTGTATATCATTTAACCGTACTATACTCCCAGAAAATCATCAGTGATGATAGCCAACATCCGCTAGCGGATATGGCACCCAGAAGAAGAAGAAAGAATATTTTATTAGAACATAATATATTTCAGAAAATTTACGTTTGTCATGGTTTTTTTTTTTTTTTTTAAAGAATCGTGGAGTTGCCATAG